>PVHY01028622.1:0-15035 GCA_004024945.1 Uropsilus gracilis | reverse complement strand
GATTACAGGCGTGTGCCACCACGCCCAGCTGTTTTTTTGGAACCAGGTCTCACTACGGGCCCCAGGCGGGACTCGAACCGCGATCCCTAGCCCCGGCCGCTTCATAGGCTGAAGCTTACAGGCATGAGCCACCGTGCCCAGCCTTTCTTTTATTATTAATTAAAACATTTTTATTTTGTAATTTTCATACGCTATTGGTTACATTTATATGGTTGTCATTCCCCTTAGGTCTGGCCCACCCTTCCATAATGTACCCCTTATTCCCCACTCTACCCCGCCTTTTCCCCTCCCCCCCTCTGGTCACTCCAGTTCCTCGTGCTGCAAGTCGTTGGTCCATGTTTGGCCCACTGGTCTTTTCTTTTTCTGGAACTTTGTTTTTTTTTTCTTGGTGCGGACTTGCACTCCTGGACAGCAACAGACCAGGCTGCTCGGATCCCCAGGAGTAACTGAGGCAGGTAGTCAGGCCCAGCACATCGGGAACTTGTTAGAGAGCGAATCCATAGTGTGTTTCTCCAGAATCCTTTCTAGTGTTTGTCACAAGGTGCTGCTTGTGTGTGCCGCGTAGTTCTGGTATCTTGGTTTGGGAGCCCAACTCCCAGCTGCTGGTGGTGGAGGCGTTCCCTCCTGGGGACAGACTTCCCCATGTGGTTAGTCGAGCTCCTCTCCTCTCTCATGTTAGCAGTTCTGTCATGAGGCCACAGTCACATCTCTGTGACTTTCTTCCCTCATTGATTGGTAAAGGAGGAAGCCTCATTCATGTTGCATGAAACTGGATCAGAGGTTTGGTTCCCCAGTCCTGGAGACGATGCAGGTAGAATCTGTGACATGTCACCTCAATCGCTGGTTTCACCTTCTTGTTTCAGTGGTTCCCAATGACGCTGCTTGTCCTGCCCAGGTGGTGAGCATATCCAGCGCCATTAGAACTTCCTTTCCTCTCCATTAAATCTGCAGCTGGAGAGACTGTTTTTTTGTTTTTTTTTTAATTTCTAGTGCAGATCTGATTGAGGTTGTGAAATTGGGCCAAAAAGGGGCAGAAGCCACTAAACCAACAAACCACAGGTCCACATCACCCACGTGTAGCAGTTGCCAGACAAAAGCAGTTTAAACAGCAGGGTTTTATTAATAAGGGAAATTAACCAGGAAAACGAAAAGTCCTTAATGCTACAAGTGGCCAGTTATCGTACCCCCGTCACCATTTTCGGTCCCAAAGGTCCCAAAGACACAAGTCCAAGATGGTATCCTTTGCCCCTCCAAACTTCAGAGGTAGGCACTTTGGCAAAGCTCAGTCTTTCTCTGGCGTCTTTTCTTCGCCGCTTCTCTAGTGTTCCGCGCTGCTCCACTTCTCCAAGACTCTTCACACTTTCTCCACAATTGCTGATGCACAAATCAGCTTTCCAAATCCCTGGCCATCTCCAGGTACCAGCTTACTATGCCACCTTGCTGCGGTGCCACACTCTCCACACTGGCCACTCTTCTACTAGCCGCTATGGCTCTTTGCCACCACCAACTCACTCTTCCAGGGGCTTTCCCTGGCCAGGCCACGTGGGCCCGTTCTCTCAGTTCGCCATTCTCGTCTCTTTCTTTCCTTTCCTCCTTTTTCCAATCCTTGCTCCTTCCTTTTATCTGCCTTTTGGCGCTTCTCACTTCTTCTCACATCTTTCAGACCCCACCCACCACGGTATTTTGGCATCAATACAATTTTCAACTGCGTCACTTAGAACCCTGTATCAGTTGAAGTAAACCAAAGGGGAACCCCAAGCCTGTGCCCCAACAGAGGTGCCCGGCCCCCACCCCCTGCCCATATGGAGACAGAGACCAGCTTTCCCAGCCTGAGACCCCTGGACACAAGGCCCTAAGACCCTGAGATCCTGGTGATAGAGGACTCACCCTACCCCCATCCCCACCCCTGCCAGCAGCCTAGGTTACAGCAGGGAGGGTGGGGGCATTGCTGGAGCTCTTTTCCAAGGGCTAGAGCCATCCGAAAGGCTGGTCTGCTTTTGATGTTTTGCCTTTTCTAGAGTTTCATGGAAATGGAGTCATCAAACAGTAGTCTTTTGTGTCTGGTTTCTTTTTCTTGACTTACTTTGATTATTTAGGTTTTTTTTTTTTTTTTTTTTGAGACTAGGTCTTGCTAATTTTGCCCGTGGAACTGCAGGCTCTCGTTACCCGGGGTACCACAGACTTAAGCAATCCCCAGCCTCAGCTTCCCAGGTAGCTGGGATTATAGGCGCACGCCACCACGCCCAGCTATTTTTTTTTGGAACTAGGTCTCGCTACGGGCCCCAGGTGGGACTCGAACCGCAATCCCTAGCCCCATAGGCTGAAGCTTACAGGCACGAGCCACCGTGCCCGGCCAATGTTTGTTCTTTCTTATAGCTGAGCAGTAGTTCCTTGGATATACCACAACCTATTCATTTGCCAGGTGCTGGTCTTTTGGATTGAGTTCAAATTTTTATAGTTATGAGTAAAGTTGCTATACTTATTCATGTATAAGTCTCTGTGTGGATATGTATTTTCATGTAAGAGACTTACCCATCCTTCATGATTTTTAAATTTAGTGTTGTAAAGGTAGTTCAGAACATACCATCTTTGTCTAGCTTCCCCTTATGTTAATATCAGACTAATCATGATGCCTCTGTCAATACCAAGAAACTGACATCAGTACGGTACTAACTGTAATGAATTCCAGACTATTCAGATCTCACCGGTATTTTCACTAATGTCATCTTCTATTCTGGAGTCCGATCAGGATCTCATGACTTTTTTGGGGAGGGGATAAATGACTCTGTCTTTTTCATGACTTTGATGATGTCAAAGTATACAGGTCTGGTGTGGTACGTAGAATGTCCTCAGTTTGGGTTTTTCTGAGTTTTTGTTTGTTTGTTTGTTTGTTTGTTTGTTTTTGAAACGAGGTCTCACTATTTTTGCCTGTGGAACCGCAGGCTCATGTTGCCGGGGGTACCAAGGACTCAAGCAATCTCCAGCCTCAGCTTCCCAGGTAGCTGGGATTACAGGCTTGCGCCACCACACCCAGCTATTTTTTTGGGACTAGGTCTCGCTACGTTGCCCTGAGCAGGACTCGACTGTGATCCCTAGCCCCAGCCACGGCATCCTAGGCTGCCGCTTACAGGCACGCGCCACCATGCTCACCCTTACCTGAGGTTTTCTAATCACTAAATTGGAGTCTGGAGTTTTGGAAGTGAATACCCCAGAGGCAGAGTGCCCTTCAGATGTCATTATCTGGGGTCCATGATATTAATGTGACTTTATCGCAGGTGATGTTAACCTTGATTACTTGGTTTAGTGGTGTCTGCTGCAGTTATTCATTGCTAATTTCTCATTTCATGCTCTCCAGTAGAAGCCAGTCATTAAATCCCACCCACTTGCAAGCGGAGGAGAGTTCTACCTCTAAGAATTTGTGAAGAGCCACAGTAATTCATAAATATTGTTAGAGAGCTGCTTTGAGGCTTTGCAAGTATCCTGCTTCTCCTTAAAACACTTCTCACATTTGTCAGCAGATCTTGTTTGTTGTTGCTCTTACTCCTGACTTCCTATTCCTCTTCTTCCTTCTGTGTTTATTAGGTGCGACTCTTCTGGAAGGAAGATTTGTCTCTTCCCCATTTGTTTATTTGCTTAATCATTTGTCTGTATCCATATGGGCTTATCACGGATATTTATTTTTTCTCAGGGTGAGAGGTTTTAAAATGGCAAGACAGTCTCTGAATCGGGTAGAGAGTGGTGCGGAGGAAGGGTGGAGACACTGGAGAGGAGAACAGGGCGTTGAGAGCTGAGAAGGCCCTTCAGAAGGAGACCTAGGAAGGGGAGGTCTTGACCAAAAGGAGGGGCAGGCTGGTCTCAGACACGGGTTTGGAGAAAGCTGGGCAGATCGATTTGGACACCAGTAGGGGATGCCGGAGCACTAACTGGTGTCTCCTCAATCAAGGTGTGCTGATGCCAACCGTGGAAAACGACTTTTGGAATTTACATTTTCTCAAATAAGTCGGCAACACTTTTGGCCTCTCCTGGAAGGGTTTCTCAACCTCAGCACCGCAGACATTTGGACTTGAGCCTATGTTTGCAGGGTGCGAGTGGGGAGTATGTTGAGCAGCTTCCCAGGCCTCCACCAGGGTACCCGCCATATGCCTCCACATAGTGTCCCCAGATCTCCCCAGGGGAGCTGAACCCCCACCTGCTGACACCACTGATTGAGAGTCATGTGCTCCTCCGCGTCAGCGCCCTGGATTCCCGACGTGCATCCTTGAGAGACGCAGGTGCTGGCGGTTGCTGGAGTTCTGCCGGAAGGACCCCGCGCTCACCATTGCTGAGGGGAGCCTGCTTACGAGAAGAGCTGGGGGGGCCTGCTTCCGAGAAGAGCTGAGGGGCGCTCAGCACTCAGGCCAGATGAAGCAAGAGGAAATGGAGGCTGGTTCTCACGGCGTCGTTGCTTCTGAAAAGCGGTTGCTGTGGTTATAGCTTTGCCTCCTGGTGGAGGGGTGTTTTGCTTTCTCTGTGGTTTCTGTGTGGGCTGCGAGCAGCGGCTGGGTTGTTATGGCAGTTGGGGACAGACACAGGCTCTTCTCACCAACTAGTTGCTGAAAACCCATTTGTTCCAAAGCCACCAGGACACCTAGCGAGGCGGCTGTCTCTGGACAGAGGGATGACCAGGACACTCTCCCTTTATTGTCCAAAGGTGTTTGGGGTTTGAACTTTTTTTTTTTTGTCACCTTCAGTAAGTTAACAAGACTGCATTTCAAACATAGCAAACAGGATGAGGATTAAGGAACAAGGCCAACCTCAGGCTGCAATGACCTTGCGTGACCGCTGATGCCATCTGTTGGAGACTGGCAGAATTGATGCCCTTTGGAGCTTTGTTTATTGTACAGAAAGTTGCAAGTTGGCAGCAGAGTTTCTTTCTTGGGCCACTGGTGAACTGGGGGGGCTGGGGAGCTCTGAATGTCTGGATGGCATAGCCCCTGGCAGGAGCGGAAGGGGTTTGCTGTGTGAGTTCTGTATCAACCATTGGTGGGTGCCAGGAATCTATTATTTATAGGAATCTGTATAATAATTTATTAAAATTATTTCTAGGAGGGTTTTTTCTTTTCTTTTGGAGACTAGGTCTCCTTATGTTGCCCGGGGTACCACAGACTCAAGTAGTTGCCTGGGGTACCGCGAACTCAAGCGATCACCAGCTTCAGCCTTCCAGGTAGCTGGGTATCTGCCACGGCGCCCAACCGATTTTTCGAGACCAGGTCTTGCTATGCTACCTGGGTTAGTCTCGAACCCGCCAACTCAAGTGATCCCAAGCTTCTTGCCGCCCAGTGCTTGGAAAACAGGTGCGCACCACCATGCCCGGCTAGGCGGGTTTTTCAAGGGTTGGGCTGGATGCCACCAGAACATCGAAGCCATTTTGAGTCAGCTGCCATTTGAGAGAGTTGGGGTCCCAGTGCACTGAGCTTTGGGGGTGTCTGATCTAAACATCCATATCTTCCTGAGTTAGCATGTGGCTGACATGTGCAATTTGATTAGCCAGGGACATTACTAATACCTCATTCTAATCAAAGAAACTAAGATACTCTCTGTGAAACCACCATTTTGTCTTCTTCCAAAGTGCTTTTCAATACACTACCCTAGTTTCACACTGTTCCACCTCAGCCAGGATATCCCCTTTTCTAACACAAAGCTGACACTCCTAGAAACAAAGTGT
This sequence comes from Uropsilus gracilis, assembly GCA_004024945.1. Lineage (NCBI taxonomy): Eukaryota > Metazoa > Chordata > Mammalia > Eulipotyphla > Talpidae > Uropsilus > Uropsilus gracilis. Next base: position 9,331 of record PVHY01028622.1, on the reverse strand, counting down.
TGCCGGGCGCAGTGGCATGTGCCTGTAATCCCCGCTACCTGGGAGGTTGAAGCTAGGGATCACTTGAGTCCGCAGGTTCAAGAGAACCCTGGGCAACATAGTGAGACCTAGTCTCAAAAAACAAAACAAAACACAAACAAAAACAACCCCCAAACCAAAGTCTCTCAGATCTATCTATCAATCTGAAAATGAGCCTGAACTAGAACTAGAGATCTGGTGGGTTCTCAACCTTGGCTGCACACAAGAATCACCTGGGAAGTAAGGAGTCCAGTGGCTTGTCTCATTGTCATAGATACTGATTGATTGGATGAAGCAGGGGAAGGGCTGGGTCTTGGATTCCCCTTTCAAAACTATGTGATGTTGCTGCTCTGTCCGAGTTGAGTGGCTGCTACTCAGTGTGGTCTGGGGACCAGCAGCAGAGCGGCCTTTAGAAGCTTGTTAGAGCTAGGCACGGTGGCTCGTGCCTGTAAGCTTCAGCCTATGAAGCGACCAGGGCTAGGGATCGCGGTTCAAGTCCCGCCTGGGGCACGTAGCGAGACCTAGTTCCAAAAAAATAGCTGGGTGTGGTGGCGCGTGCCTGTAATCCCAGCTACCTGGGAAGCTGAGGCTGGGGATTGCTTGAGTCTGTAGGACCCCGGGCAACGAGAGCCTGCAGTTCCACGGGCAAAAATAGCGAGACCTAGTCTCAAAAAAAAAAAAAAAATAGAAGCTTGTTAGAGGTGCAGGATCCCAGGCCTCCTCCCAAACCCTCTGAATAGAACCTGTAGAATCTGGTAACAAGAGTCCAAGGTGGATCTTAGATGCGGTGAACTTTGTCAACACTGGGCATTGCCTCCAAGAGGAGGCTGAGCTGCCCCGGTGATCTCCCCTGAGAATGCCTGGGGGGTGTTATTTTTACTATTCAGATAGTATTCAGGGTTTGGGTGTGAGCCTCAACTTCCTTCTGCCCTGTGGGTTCTGAAGTTTCAAGAGCACCCAGAGGCTTCCCTGCAGCCCCTAAAGGCGTGAAGCACTGCCAGCAGTTAGGTAGCAGTGCCAACAGCTAGCGTGTTTTCACTGCTCCCAATAGGTGGGTGTATCATTGTGTAGCCGCCAAACCGAGGCCCCCCCAAACCGAGGCTCCCCCCCCCAGGTCTTCCTGTTTCAGGTGGTGGCCTTTCAGTAACGGCTTCACCGATGAGACGTTCAGCTTGTGGGGCTCAGCTCCTGAGATGCTCCTACCTCTAATGTAGAGACTGCTTGTGTGGGAAAGCAGTGCTTTCTCTCTCTGTTTTTCTAAGTCGAAGGTACTGGGTATATGTTTGCATTTAGCTATTTGAATGGAAGGCTAGATGGGCATCTGGGAGGTTTTGACAACCTTCGAGAAGTAGACTTTATCCAAAACCAGACTGGGTTTCAGCGGAGGGGCTGCTTAGCTGGGTGGTTCTCTTGGCCTTGGCAGGGTTCATCCATGGTCTCTTGAAAAGGTGTTATTTGTGTTGTGACTCACGGGCCGCTCAACAAGACACAAGGACTCCGACTGAAGTTCAAAGCTGCAGGTTTATTACTGGTGCACCAGCATCCCCAAGCCAAGGTGACAAGAGAGACCCCAAGCGGTCTCTGTGACAATCTTTTATAGGGCAAAACCACCACCGCCCCCTATTGTGAGGCAAGCAAGCGGTGTCAGATACGTTCCCTAACTACAGGACACATTCTCATAACTACAGGACACGTTCCCATGTTCCCATAATGGAGGGACATGTTCCCATAACTGCGGGTTTCCAATAATGCTGACATCCATTGTCTCTCAGGACAGTGCTGGTGTCCATCATCTATTAGGAGGACAATGCTGACATCCATCATCTATCAGGTGGACAAGATGGTTGTCAGGAACAACTAGGAAGAAAGGGAGGTAGAAACAGGATGTTGGGCTAGCCAGCCATGGCGAGTACTTTCTACTGAGGGCAGGGGAGAGGACATTGGTTTCAAAATGGGAGGTTTTAAACAAAATGGAGTCACTTTGGTTAGTCTGTTCCCAACAATTTGGGGTTCATTTCTTAAAATCCAATGCCTCCTGACTGCTCTTCTCTAAGTCTCTGGTTTCATTTTGGGTCATGCCTACCAGACACAGAAGTCCCTGTTCAACCTCTTTTTGAGAAACCGAGTCGTGGCTTAGAGTCCACCCCTCCCTTTCCAACAACAAACCCCCATTGATGAAGGGCCGGTGGAGATGGGCAGAGCGGGTTCTCCTTTTTTCCCCAGCTCCCCTCCACCATCTTCTGTGCCTCTTCCAACCTTCGTCCTCAAAGGAACAAAACAACCACCACGAAACTTGGGCAAACAAGGGAGGCTTGTCCACCCTTTGTGAAGTCCTTTGAAAGGGTGTTGCTGAAAGAGGATCAAGAAGATGGGGGGTGGTTCTGTGAAGTGTTGGGAGGTCTTTGTGGATCTGCTCCGGAGATACTGGGGCCCTGATTTATGCACAGAAGTAATTCATTAGTCGCCACTAGCAAGAAGTCCTTGCCAGAAGCTTGTCGTTGCTCTGAACTCAGGAGTTGTGAAAGGCTCCCAAACTGGGCTTGTGGTTTTCCTTCCATCTGGTTTTGTTCCTGATATTCTTTCCTGTTTTCTGCACTCCTTGGCCCTCCCCAGCGTTTCTCCTCTGTTGCCCACATTTGGTGCCATGTGGAGGGGGCAGGCCAGGTTACAAGGTGTCAAACAGACCTAAAGGAGCCACACGATGGAATAGGTTTCTTTGGAAATCTCCCCGTTTGGACCATCCATGCCCTTGAGCCACCCTGACAGGTGGATGTCTTTAGGAATCCAGGGAACCAGTAACAGAGACCTCCCTGGGCCTCACTGGAGGCCTCTGTTTACCAACAATGCTTTGTCAACTCTAACATATTTCCTGTATGCTCACACCTTCCCGCTGCACACACATTCCAGTCTCTTCTACCATTGAGGGTGTTACTGAGTCTAACATCTCTCTCTAAATGAGCTGAGAGACAGAGGGGGGCGGTGAGGGGTAGGGAAATTAGCCAGCCACCACTGGTACCACTAGGCAGCCAGGCTGTTAGGTTTTTCTCTTTCCCTCTTTACCACAAGAAAGGGCTTTTGTCAAAAGGAAGTGCCAAAGTCGTCATGGAAATAAATAGTCAGGTGGCCTGGGAAGCCAGATTAATTGAGTTCTCCTTAATTTGGAGGGGGGGTGAGGGGGGAGAACCTCTTGTTGACATAGCTACATCTCAGTTTACCAATGAGCACCTGACAACTTGAACCAGGATCCTTATCCTTATCCATATCCTTTTGAAGCCCAATTAGTAAACTTCCTTTCTCTTTGACTGTCCCAGACCCCCTCCGAACCCCCTCCAAACTCCCTCCAAACCTCCTCCAAACCCATGATGGACCAGAGAAGGCTGAGACAGGATCAAAGAGGATGATTTTTCTGAAGGGAAAGAAAAAAAAACACAAAACTGGAAACATAACATAGTGCTCATCATCATTTACAACCTGCCTTCTAATTTCTAAGTGTATCAGTTCCTTTAAATTCCAAGGATTGGCAGATTCTTTGAAGTATTTGTCAATGACAAGTGAAGTGTGCTTTGAGTAAAGGCATTTTCTTCTGCAATGTTCATTTTTATTTCAATGGTTTGCCTCAGTACTTTTCTTTAATTAATACTGTTTATGCTCACTGATGAATAATTCAAAGTCATACAAGCAACAGATGTCAGAGGATTCAAAACGACTTTCCCTGAATTATTTATTATTTCCAAAAAAGTAACAGGTTTGTTGAACAAGTCATTGGCAACACAGATGTAGATCAAGGTTTGTCAGCAGGAAACACGGTTTCCACTGCTTTCCCTTTTCTGCATCTTACTAACCAGGACTTCATTGTATCAGGGGAATTTTCCTGATGCCACTGGGAAAGGGTTATTTTTTCATCCCTTGGTGGGTCAGTGCTGGGAATCTTGCTTGGTTTCCTAGCTGTGGATGGGGGTTAAAACATGGATGGGAGGCTGGGCATGGTGGCGCATGCCTGTAGGTGGCAGCCTAGGGAGCCACGGCCGGGGCCAGGGATTGAGGTTCGTCCCGCTGGGGGCATGTAGCAAGACCTAGTCCCAAAAAATATCTGGGCGTGGTGGTGTGTGCCTGTAATCCCAGCTCCCTGGGAAGCTGAGACTGGGATTGCTTGAGTCTGTGGTACCCCGGGCAACGGGAGCCTGCGGTTCCATGGGCAAAAATAGCAAGACCTAGTCTCAAAAAAAAAAAAAAGGGAATTTGCCCAAAAAGTAATTAATGGTTGTAGCCTTGAAGTCTCTGTCAGACATACCTTAGTAGAGGTTCTCTGGTAGTGGATCATCTTTGTTTGTAAAGATATGCTAAGAATAGAGACCTAGAAAAATAATCATTGGCACAAATGTAAATTTATGTATAAGAATGTTTTCTGCAGTGTGTTTAATAACAGGGCTTTAAAAAGGGCAGAATATAAATAGCCAACAATGAAAAAGTAATTGTATTCTGGTAAATCCAATTAGTAGAATATTACATATTCACTAAAAACATATATTTTAAAATTTAGAATTATGTTAATATAGGAAATAGAAGTTGATGCTAAGGAGAGAGTTTATTAACAGTATGTTTCATTTCTGTATATGTGGGCTTTTTAAAATTTTTTTTTTTTTTTTTTTTTTTTTTTTTTTGTGGGCAAAGAGAAAAGTTCTGGAAGGAACTTCCCCAAGCTATTAATAGTGGTTATTTAGGTTTAGGTTTAGTAGGATCTAGGCTCACTGTTCTTCTGCTTCTCATATTTTCTCATCTTTTCCATTTTAGTTAGGCCTGTGTTAAAGTAAAAACTCAAGCTGCTAAAATGAGGTATTTTAACTTTGATATTTAAAAAAATTAATTTTTCATTTTGCAGTATGCGATAGGTATTTCAGATGATCATTCTGTTTCATTCAGATAAATCCATGGACCCAGCTTCCTTCTATCTTGTGACTTCTTCATTCCCCAGGGCCTTATCATCGTCTACATGGTCAGACAGGGAACCACTACAAGGAGGAAGAGAAAGCATGGGAGAGACCCTGGTCTCAAAGTGGCATGCACAACTTCTGCTCACATCCCTTAATGGTGATATAATCAGACAATTGTACCCACTACCAACTGCAAGGCGAGCAGGCTACAAATCCTGATAAGGCATCTATATGACCAACTACAACACTATTCTACAGAGGAAGGAGAAAATGAATTTTGCTGGACTATTTTCCATACCTGCTAAATATATAATGAAAATAATTGTAAAATTTTTAAGGGGTTAGAATTTTGAATCAAGATGGGCATGGTGGCGCATGCCTGTAAGCTTCAGCCTATGAAGCAGCTAGGGCTAGGGATCGCGGTTCTAGTCCTGCTTGGGGCAACACAGCGAGCCCTAGCCCAAAAAAATAGGTGGGTGTGGTGGTGCATGCCTGTAATCCCAGCTACCTGGGAAGCTGAGGCTGGGGATTGTTTGAGTCTGTGGTACCTCGGGTAATGTGAACCTGCGGTTCCACGGGCAACATAGCGAGAACTAATCTCAAAATAAACAAGCAAACAAACAAACAAACAAATTTTTTAAATCATTAAAAAAAAGAACTTTGAATCATATCTTTGGAGGGTATTTCCTTTAAGATTAAGCATACAGAGAAGGTATAAAATTTGAATACTGTCTTCAATCTGATAGAGTAAGTGGGCCAATAACAATTCACAGTCATGGGGGAGGGAAGGGCACAAGAGATTATCACAGGTGATAAGGTGATGGGAGAGCCTCAGGGTAGACAATGATGTAGTATATGTACATGAATGCATATGTATGTGCAATCAATAAGAAACACCAAATATTTCACAGTCATGTATACAAAGGGCCAAAACTGTCCCAGGTAGATGCAGGTGAAAAAAAAAAAATCAGCTAGGACCATGGAATAAGGCTTAAGTGAATTATTTTTATTTTTTAACCTAATATTCCCTATTTACTATTCAGTGTATAGTGAAAGCTTTTATTTGAAATGTTACCTTTTCACCTTCCCCACCATCCTTTGTATTCCCTTGTCCCTTTCCTCTCCTTTCTTAACCTCAGGGCTTTTAGGGTATTTACTGACATCCACTGATTTTTGAAAGCATTTAAAGTTATCTATTTGCCTGCTATGTAAAAGACTGGTATTTATTTCTATTGTTCTGACCTTGCTGCACATTATTGTCTCAATATTCCACCATTTTATTAAACATGGCTGTGCCTCATCCTTTTTCATGGCTGTGTAATACTCTGCAGTGTGAATATACCACATCTTAATCCAGTTGTCTTTCCATGGACAATTAGGCTGCTCTCATACCCTGACTATTGTAAATAATGCTGCTGTGAACACTGTGGAACGAAAGGGATTTTTAATTAATGGTTTCATATTCTGTAGAGATTGGCCCAAGTAGGGATTGTGAGATCCATTGGTAGGGATTGTGAGATCCATTGGTATTTCCATTTTTAGTTTTGAAAGGTAAATCCAGATTGCTTTCCATAATGGCTGCACCATTTCACATTCTGACAGCGCAACAAAATTCCTTTTTTTCTGCACCTTGTTCGGCACTTGAGTTTTTTTTAATAGGTGCCATTCTCAGGGTGTATGTGATGGTATCTCACTGTAGCTTTAATCTATATCTCTCATAGGGTTAGTTGCATTAAAAACCTTGAAATTTTGCTTCAGTCAGCAACCAGGATAACTTGTATCTTTGGAAGCAATACTATTTGGGTTTGGTGGTATTGTAGGGTAGAATGACTTCCCTTTCTACCATAGAGGAACTAAATCATATTTTCCTACTGACGGAATAATATCAGGCTCAGACCGGTCTTCACTTATCTGTTGTTTATTGTAATTATTTGTTCAGTCCATCGTGATTTAACATAAAATATCTTGGAAGGGCCACCATTTAAAGAAAACTCTTGATTTAATAATGTATGTTATGTTAAAAATGAACTTTAGGGCCGGGCACGGTGGCTCTTGCCTGTAAGCTTCAGCCTATGAAGCGGCCGGGGCTAGGGATCGCGGTTTGAGTCCCACCTGGGGCACGTAGGAGACCTAGTTCCAAAAAATCAGCTGGGCGTGGTGGCGCGCGCCTGTCATCCCAGCTACCCGGGAAGCTGAGGCTGGGATTGCTTGAGTCTGTGGTACCCCGGGCAACGAGAGTCTGCGGTTCCACGGGCAAAAATAGCGAGACCTAGTCTCAAAAAAATAAAAATAAAAATAAATGAACTTTAAAATTTGCCTTTAAAGTTTTTAAATATTGTTATCTCGAGTAGGCTATTTCAGAACCCATTTGGAAGGCAAATCAGAGGCATACTAGAAATAAAGGTTTTTTTTCTTCTTTTGCATAACAGTTTTTCTTATGTCTTTGTTTTCTTTTCTTTTGCATAGCTATTTTTCTACCTTTGATAGATTTTTAGTGATCTCTTGATACACTGCCTCCTTCACAGGGGGCTCAAACCTTGTCTGTCTCATGCCAAGCGTCTGATTTTCTAAGCCTGTGGAACATAAACTAGTGAAACTGAAAAAATAAATTCTGGTTTTATACAAACCCCCCACGAGTCAAATCGTAGATTTTGGTTTCTTCTGTAACCCATCCCTTTTATGGCCCATTCAAATATGCTGGAATCCAAATGCCTGTGCTTTGACATTTTTCTGATAATCCATGAGCTGCAACAAAAATGTTTGATGGGGCACAGTGAGAACCATTTGCTGCTTTGGTGGTTGGGGGGTCGGTGAGGAGGGGGGTTGAAATTCAGGTTGCTGAAGTTCCCGAAGGAGAGAAATACTTCTAAAAAGGTCCAGCTTTCCAAATTGCTGTTTTGCAAACTGTCCTTACTTTAGAACAAAGATTTCTACAGTTGGGAAGATCTTTAAAATTGGATGATGCACTGAGCCTATTTTGCAGATGGGGGACCAAGATGTAGCCGTGCAAGTCCCTCGCTGTGGTCACATAGCTTCTTTGTGCAAATTTCGGACCCATAATGGACTTCTTAGCCCTCTAGATGTCGTGTCCCACACCACGCCAGGCCTCTCCTTGACTCCTCTCTGTGCCAGAGGGAGTCACCAACCGGCTCTCCACCATCTAAGGGAACTGCAGGTTCATAGTCCAGGGTGAGAGGGCTACACTTGCCCAGGGTCTGCAGGAGGGTTGAGTTAGGACCCCAATGTTCTGCGAGTGAGGGCGCCATCTTAAGGTCACCTTGCTTGGGGCCCCTCCCCGATGCTTTGTCTACTGAGCATCTGCAGGGGTGATGAGAGACACACCTTCATATATATTAATAACAAGTTCCTTTGGGGCAGAAGTTGGGTTTGTTACCTGTTTGTAAGCTAGAGCATCTCTGTAGAGTTTCTTCTTTCTTTAAACCATTCCTCAGAAAACTTGAGAGTTGAAATCTCACAGTGACAATGAAAATGAAATATTGCCTTAATGTCATAAAGTGGTCAAAGGCTGAAAAACAATACCTTCTCTTATTTTATTTTATTTTGAGACTAGAATTGCTTTTTTTGCCTGTGGAACCGCAGGCTCACATTGCCTGGGGTACCACCAACTCAAGGAATCCCCAGTCTCAGCTTCCCAGGTAGCTAGGATTACAGGTGTGTGCCACCATGCCCAACGATAGTTTTTTGGAACTAGGTCTCGCTATCTGCCCCCAGCAGGACTCAAACTGCAATCACTGGCCCCGGCCGCAGCTTCCGAGGCTGCCGCTTACAGGCATAGGCCACCATGCCTGGCCCAATCAGTACCTTCTTTTGAAATAACTTTCTCACCCTGTTTTGATCAACATTAAGATGCATTGTCCTTTCGAGGGTGTGGATCTGGTTTAATCATTACAGATGTTTTGGGAAATGCTTCATGATCTAAAGTTTCATTGGTTTCAAAGACAATAAACCCACTTGTCCCTTTGATACTGGGCAGGACTGACAGCAGGTCTCACTCAATATTGCATCACCACAGGTCAGCCCCCACCATGACATGACATTGCTCCTCTGAGCCTGGCAACCATAGCCTGTCTCTATGTAGCAGCTCACTAACCATTTATATGAACCTTCTGGATCAAAAAATACACCTATCTGGTGCAAGCTGTGAGCTGATTGGTGCTGAAGTGGTTAAATCAGCTATACAAGTGAAAAGTGATCCAATCAGACTCCAGGGTGGGGCTCCCTGAGAGTGGATGTAGGTGGGAGACACCTGGGGGAGCTGTGCTCCAGTCTCTGGAGAGCTGTGCTCCAGCCTCTGAGAGGACTGATGGGGGGAGGGGTGGAGGAGGAGGGAGGAAAGGAGAAGGAGAAGGGGAAGGGGGAAA
>PVHY01028620.1:0-15042 GCA_004024945.1 Uropsilus gracilis | reverse complement strand
GGGGGTCCTGATGCGAGGGGCCTGGTGTCCCCAGGTCTGTGGAGACAGCGGGATGGTGGGGGGGGCAGGTGTCCGGGGGTGGAGGGGGGCGGGGAGCTAGCGTCCACCCAGGACAGGGTTTTATTTTGAGGAGATGAGACGAATGGCCGCTGAAGAATGGTTGGGATGGCCGACGGCACGTGACGGGGACCGCGGGCAACCAGGGCAAAGAGAAACCTCATCAACCAGAAGAAAGCAACGTAGGAGAAATAAAATGCCCCCTGGCTTGTCCGCGCTGGTCAGTGGGGCGCGAAACGCACCCCTTGTGGGTTTCCTGCCCACCTCCTCCGGACGCCCCCCTCCACCCCCTCGGCGGGGCTGCGCCCAGCTGCCCGCCTCAGCCGCTCACCTTCTTGTTCTTCTCGTACAGATCCTTCAGAAGGGCATCCAGCTCGTTCTCGTCAATGTAGCCACTTCCATCCTGGGGAGGGGAGCAGAGTTCACATGGGGCCCCAGCTCCCCCGGACCTGGCCGCTTGCACCCCCTGCCCCAATTCCAGGGGGGTCCGTGGGCCTGACCTTCCCTCCCTTCGCTCTGCCCAAGCAGGTGGCCATCCCAGATAACAGGCTGCCCGGATGTGATCAGTTCACCGGGAACGGGTCAGTTCAGGGCAGACCGCGGTGGCCTCTCGTCCTGCTGTTCTCCGTTTGCATGGAAAGTGGGCCTGGTGCAGGGCACGCTGGGCTAACGCCCCGGGTCACATGCCCTAGTGAGACGCCAGAGGGAACACGGGACATCCTGGACCCCAAGGCCACTGGAGTCTCAGGGCGGGGCACGGCTCAGGGAGCGGGCATGATGGTGGGGAGTGGGCACGATGATCCGAGGGCCTCTACGCCAGCTCCCTAGCTGAACCACCTGCTCAGGTGTGAGGCTGTGGCCCAACGCGAGGGGGCAGGACTGAGCACGTGTGCGCCATAAGACCCTCCTGCCGACTGCTGTCTCCTGCACTCTGAGGACGCTAAGTCCTTGGGTTCCCCAGGCCTGGGGAGCAAATGACATCTGTCATCTCACAGGACAGCAGGTGCTGCCAGGAGTCACAGGGACAGGGGATGTGCGGGACTTGGGCTGCCTCTCTGCCTGGGTGGCCCTGGGGGCACGGGGGGGGGGGGGCTGCCTGCCCCCATGCTGCCGCCACAGCCGCGTGCCTCCTCACCTTGTCGTAGAATGTGAAGATGGCGTTGAACTCCTCCGAGGTCAGCTTCATGCCCTGGAAGGTCAGGGCATGAGAGAGAAGCTGAAGTCCCGCGGGCGTGCATGCGAGCTGGGGCATAGGGCACTGGGGGAAAGGGTGCAGGGGCGAGGGGGGAGGGAGGCGGGAAAGCCAAGCCAAGTGGCTTCTTTTACCTGAAATTTAAGCAGGAAGTTTTCCTGTACGGGCAAGAGTCTGGAAAGAAAGTGTTGGAGCGGAGATTAGGAGACCCAGCTGAGGCAAGAGCAACTGGGACTGGGGACGGTTTGGAGTGCTGAGCAGGAGTATGGAAGGTTCTAGAAAGAGGGAGACAGGCACACTGAGGTGCCCGTGGTCACCACTGTCTGGCTTTGTCGAAACTTTGGGCTGACCCGTCACCCCGCACTGGTTGATCCCATGCAGAGAGAGGGGGACAGCCTGCAGGGAGGGGGCTTGCTGGAAGGGGCTCGGGGTGGGGGCCCCCTGCTTACCGGGACATCTCCGAGAGGCCCAGCTTGCCATCCCCATTCAGATCAAACATCCGCAGCTGTTGGGGACAGAGAGGGGTGCCTGGGTTATTGACTTTGACTGTCTCTCCTGAGGGGCCCTGCCTGTCATCTCCCCTCCTGCTGCAAAGAGGGGTGCAGCGTGGTCATGCCTGGTCTGCATTGCCCAGAGCCCTGGGAGTGAGCCGGTCAGGGCCCCCTTTCCTTACCCTCCCCTTCCCAGGGCCCGGGGCCCTCTCTAAGTTGATCATGGAAACAGATGCCTTGGCTCTCTGGGGGCCTCAGAGAGATGGCGTAGGGGCCGCAAACTACAGTAAGTCAGGAAGAGTCAACCAAGGAGAGACCCCGCAGACCCAGAATCCCACTGGCCTGGGGCCACATTTTGCCCCCCTCCCCCCAGGGGCCGCTGGCTGGCACTCACGATGGTCTGGGTGTACTCTTGGAGCTTGGGCTCATCATGTGGCCGGTTTGCCTTCTTCAGCAGGTCGGACAGGAAGCCCTGGAACACCAAAAGCGGCCTCAGCACCCCTGGCCCGTTTGCCCAGCCCACGTCCTCTTAGCTGTCCACCCGCCGGCCAGCATGGCTGAGGCCTTCCGCCTCACGATGCCCTCACCACCACCCACGTTCCTCAACCAGCATCTCCTCCCGCCTGCTCCCCCAGGTTCCTGGAGCCCCCCCCCCCCCACCATGCTGAGCCTAGCACTGGCTGCCTCCGGGCCCTCCTCCAGGTCACCTACCTTGAGCTCGTTGGCTTCAATGTAGCCACTTCGGTCGGTGTCATACTTCCGCCAGGCCTGCAACGGAACGCCTGTCAGCACAGCCCTATCGGATCTGTCGTGTTTCCATCTCCCTTGATGGACTGGACGGGGCCTTGATTTTCATGAATGCTAGCGAGGGGAGAACAGCCCGGCCCGCCCTCTCCCGTCCCGGCTGCAGAACCCAGGCGGGGTGTCTGGACCAAGGTCATATGGAGAAGAAAGGAGCGTGCAGGGTTAGACCTCCCTGCCCTGGCCGGCCTCAGGCTGGGCCTCTGCTGGGAGCCGGTGAGTCTGAGCTTGTTGTGGTTCTGGAACGCTGCCGTCTTGAAAGACCCGAGCCAGTCCTCTGGAGCACCACGAAATTCAATCCCCATCTGATGCTCAGGCAAACTGCCACTCCAGAAACACCTGTCCAGCCCCAGCACCGTTATTTGTCACTGACTTCCTGTCCATGCGGTGGGTTTCAGGCGGTGAGTCACGGGGAGGGCATTACCGGTGGCGCGAGATGGGCCTGACGGACAGATGGCAGTGCCAATCCCGTCTCGGGCCAGCTGTTATTTATCAGGGCAGGTAGAGTGTGAGCGGGGGTGGCGGGGGTGGGGGGGTTGGGGGTTGGGAGGGTTGGGGGGTGAGGTAGGCTGAGTATCACCCTGAGGGACACAGGCCTTGAATGGCTAGGGGGCGGAGCCCCCCAAAACACAGAAGGAAATAATTAGTTGTTTTGCTTGTTGGTTTGTTTGAGACTAGGTCTCACTATGTTGCCGGGGTAGCCCTGATCTGGATCAAATCTCAGTAGTCCAGATCCCCGATAGGATCTAGGATCTCTCAGACTTAGGTGATCCCAGCTTCAGCCTCCCAGGTAGCTGAGATTACAGGTGCGCACCACCACACCCAGCTATTTTTTTGAGATTAGGTCTCACTATGTTGCCCAGGGTGGGTCTTGAAACCGCGAACTCAAGCGATTCCTAGCCTCAGCCTCCCTTCCTAGGCTGGGATTAAAGGTGCGTGCCACCGCTCCCGGACCTGTTTGTTTTTTTTTTCAGAGACTAGGTCTTGCTATGTTGCCTGGGGTAGTTTCGATCCCACGGACTCAAGTAATTCCTAGCCTCAGCCTCCCAAGTCTGGGATTATAGGTGTGTGGCACTACACCCGGCAGGAAATAATTGATTGTTGGCTGGGTCTCCAGATTCATTAGTTATTTGCTTGAACCATGGGACGTCCCAGCTTTTGTAAGCCAAGCATAGTCAAATACCAGCAGTTTCATGTGTTTTGATCTAATTGGCTCAAAATCTCCTGCTCCAGAGACACAATTGGATCGTCCTGTTTCACACGAGAATCTAAAAGAACTTGTGTCACGAAGACAGCAGTGCTGTCTTTTTTTTTTTAAGGAGGCGGGAAACAGGGAGGGCATGGTGACACCCTGATGAACCCCTGAAACTAGAATTCTTGCTGTGCGCTTCCCACTTTTGGATGGTGCGCAGATCCTCCTCCCCAAGTGGCCCCCCGGAACCCTGACTTCCAGGACCCTCATGTCATGGAGTGAGGACAGAGACTGGGAGAGCCCAGGGCCACTGAGTGACCCAGTGTTAGCCGCGAGGGCTCTCAGAGCCCGCAGACCGCCCGTGTCTGCAGCCAGACCCAGAGCGGAGAGAGCATGTGCAGGCCGCGGCCCAGTGTGCCTGACCAGGCTGCTGCTCACCTCACGCCCACCCTTTCCTGGGCACACTGGCCCGTGGGGGATGCTGTGAGGATGTGAGTCCTGATTCGGTGGCCAGGGCTCTGTGCTGCTCATGGGTGCCCTGGTGATGCAGGCTGGTCTGTGTTAGGGGGACTGTGGTGAAATCGGGGGGCTGTGACCCCCAGTACTAGTGTGCTGCATTAGAATGGCAGCCATTGTTGTCCTGGTGGGTGGAGACTTGGAGAAGGGAAGCCAAGCCTCTTCGTGATATCAGGAGATTAGAGAGGAGACTGGGAAAAACAGGTGGAGAGGGAGAGAGCAGAACAAAGAGAGCAGAGGAGTGGCAGGAGCTGCCGGCTTCCAGGTGCAGGAGCAGGCAGGGCCCGGGCCTGGGCACTAGCCTGGGCTGCTTGGAGCCTGGGGAAGGCTTGTACTTGTACAGGCTGACTTGGAAACTTGGTGCTTGAGAACTTGGTTTAACTTTGAAACTGTGAAGCTTGGACATTGTGTGGAGACCTGCAGAGGCTCGCTGTGTTCCTGTTTTCATCATGAGATGTCTGAAGTGGCTGCTGCTGTTGTACCGAGTGAGTCTTGCTGGTTTCTGGGCCACTTTAGAGTTGGAGCTGAAAGAAGGCCGGAGCTGTGCCTTTGGAGAATTGATGACGCCATCCGGTTTCCTCGTCGGATTTGAACCTCCCACTTTGGAAGAAGGAGTGATGATGCCATCTTGGCTTCTTCAGGCTTGAAGTGAGGGGAGTGTGTCTTTGAAGAAGGAGAGGTGGCAGCCATCTTGGCTCCTTCATCTGGCTTGAGTTGGGGCAGCCGCCATTTTGTGGATGCACATGGCTGCTGCAGCCATGTGCCCTTTGACTAGAAACTGGACTGTGTGGTAAGATTACCAAAGGGGTTCCCTTGTGCCCCTCAGTGACTTTTGCTTGTTTCGCCCTTTTAATGAGTAAATCTGTTTTTGCCTCCCTCTTAAGGTTTATGAGGTCTTGCTACTGTATGCGTGGATTGGCAAGAACTTGGGATGTGGCTGGCTTTATAGGACCAGCCACCCCTCTTTGTAAGTTTGGTTAAGCACCCCGTTTTGCCTGTTTTCCTGATAACACGTTGGCCCTCACTTTGAGTAGCCGAGCCCTGAGAGGCTCAGCATCCCCCAGGGGCCTCTCCCGGGTGCCCGCCCGGCCTTACCTCCATGAACTCGGTGCTGGAGCCCACATGCTGCCTGAAGCACAGGAGGAAGTTCTCCTCGGTGGGCAGGATCTGCGCCAGCTGTAGGACCAGAGGAGACAGGACGTTACAGCAAGCGGGCCGGGCACGGCCAGCAGTGTGGGGGTGGGGGGGTGTCACTTGGCTTGCTCCTTCCTTGGAAACAGCATTTCCGAGGGCTCGGGGGTGTGGTAAGGCGTGAGTCCCTCGGGAGACACCCCCTCCATCAGGAGTCCCCATCCTCATTCTTCCCCATCCTCATTTATTTTTAACCTGAAGTGTTTTTATTCAGGCAGGAAGAAGAAACCTGGTTCATGTTTGAGGTAACGTTGGCTTAAAGATGCATGACTCGGGAGTGGGATCCCATCTCCCTGTCCTCATTCTTATGCCTCTGCCAAGGGCTCAGCCCTGGTCTTCAGAGCTGTTAGGTGCTAGGTGGCCGTGCCAGCTTGCTCGTCTGCGGTCAGCACACGCAGACCCACCCCATGATGCTGAAGTCTGAGGACCAGGTGACAGCGTGAGAAAGTCTGCTGAAGCCCGCCCGGTGGCCTAAGAAACACAGCCGAGGGGCCTAGAAAAACAGCCCCTGACTGACTGACTCGGTTTACCCACGTGCGGCCAGCGTCCCCTTGAATCGCCTCATTCTACCTCCTGTCACGTCAGGCCGTGTGCTGCCGCCCCTGGTAGCCCACCGGGAACACCAGGACGTGCAGAGTGTGGATGAACCCTTAACTGCCTGTCAGGAGCACTCAGCCTTTGGATCTGAATCCGTTGAGTCAGCACCCGCCCCCTCGCCAGCCCTGGGGGCCTCGTTCCCTGATTGCCTGCTTTCAACGCCTCAAAGAGACCGAGGACCCACAATGGCCAACAGCCACTGGACTTGGCCATTCAAGCAACTCAGGCCAGGGTGCCTGGGGGAGGTGCCCTGATGACAGGCCCTGGGCCAACGTTTTTTACTGGAAGCCTTTCAGGAAGCCTGGGCTTAGCTTTGCGTCTGTGCAGATGTTGTGTATTTAACAATATGTGTCCGGCCAGGCACAGTGGCTCGTGCTTGTAAGCTTCAGCCTATGAAGCGGCCGGGGCTAGGGATCGCGGTTCGAGTCCCGCCTGGGGCCCGCAGCGAGACCTAGTTCCAAAAAAATAGCTGGGTGTGGTGGCGCGCGCCTGTCATCCCAGCTACCTGGGAAGCTGAGGCTGGGGATTGCTTGAGTCTGCGGTACCCCAGGCAACGAGAGCCTGCGGTTCCACGGGCAAAAATAGCAAGACCTAGTCTCAAAAAGAAAAACAAAAAAAACAATATGTGTCCAAGTACATTTTTCTTCCACCATGTACATTTTTAAGAACTTTGCCCTGGTGCTTTGGGATGTGATTTGAACCCTCAGCTGCCCTCTGTCCCCTCCTCATCCAGGGCCTGAGGACACGGTTCCAACCCCTGAAAGCGGGACCCTGAGGGCACTTAAGGTTTCCTTCCTTCCTGGTTTTAGGTCTGGTTTGTGCCTCCTTCAGAGACTTAGAAAAGGCCCCACCTGTTCTCTTTGTCCACCCGCAGCACTGGAGGCGGAGAGAGGGGGTACAGGCTCCTGGAAGGGCTGGGGACCGGGCCGTGGGACTCACCTCAGCCATCTCGATTTTCCCATCAGAGTTCTTGTCGTACTTCTGCATGAACTCCTTCATCTTCTCCCCGAAGTTGTCACTCTTGGACATCTGCAAAGACAAGGGGGGGCCGCGGGGAACCCGCTGAGCCATGCACCGTACCCCCTCTCCAGACAGCAGGAGCGGGAGTCACTTTTCATCCCAAACGCTCCAGGTACAAATCAGGTGGAGCCGAAGTGTAGAGCGATCAGAGCCACAGCTCCTTTCTTTCTTTTTTTTTTTTTTTTTTGAGACTAGGTCTCGCTATTTTTGCCATGGAACCGCAGGCTCTCGTTGCCCGGGGTACCACAGACTCAAGCAATCCCCAGCCTCAGCTTCCCAGGTAGCTGGGATTACAGGTGCGCGCCACCACGCCCAGCTATTTTTTTTGGAACTAGGTCTTGCTACATGCCCCAGGCGGGACTCGAACCGTGATCCCTAGCCCCGGCCGCTTCATAGGCTGAAGCTTACAGGCACGAGCTACTGTGCCCGGCGCCACAGCTCCTTTCTTTCCAAGGTCAGGTCACAGAATTCCCAGAGGGGACCAGGGCACCTCAGGCTGGACCCTTTGATTAAACACGTGCCCCCCCCCCCATGGAGTAAGCCACAACCCTCTTAAAGGCTAGGATTAGTCCTAAATGCTGGGTGTCAGACTCAGGCCCCCAACATGTTACGGAGGTAGCCCCCTCATGAAAACCCCTCGCCCCTCCAGGCTGTCAGCACCCCACTTTCTTGAGGTGAGAGGTTTATTTCCTTCCTAAAAAACTAGCCACGTTACTGTGATCTGCACGTGGAAGAGCATGGGGAGCTCCTTCTGGTACAGAGGGATGCTTGGAACAGTCAGATTATCCCGATGACGAGGAAGGTCAAGAGGGTCGAGAATTCCATTCACCCACGGTGGCCTAGCTAAAGTCGGGGTGCTCTTGAGGACCAGCGGGGTGCTGCTTATTGGCACTGGCAGCTCATCCTTCCATCTGAGATGCCTCTGCTCTGCCTGCCTGGTGACTTCTGGGTGCACGTGTGCTTCCCAGGGGAGTTCCACCAACCCTGAGGCTTTTCTGAATCCCTCCTCTTGCTTCTCACCTTTGGAAGTGGGTTCTGTGTGCCAATGCTTATCAGCTCCGTGAGCACGATCGCTGTCATTTCCAACCATGTGTGGATGGACCCAGGCCCTGGTCACAGATGTGGGCCCTCTGTTGAAGTGTGGTCTGTCCACCTTACAGACCCACAGAGGCTGGGACGGAGTGACTGTGTCCAAAGACCCGGGGGAGGGGCCAGACGTGAGC
This sequence comes from Uropsilus gracilis, assembly GCA_004024945.1. Classification (NCBI taxonomy): domain Eukaryota; kingdom Metazoa; phylum Chordata; class Mammalia; order Eulipotyphla; family Talpidae; genus Uropsilus; species Uropsilus gracilis. Next base: position 6,762 of record PVHY01028620.1, on the reverse strand, counting down.
CCAGGGCTCCCGCCTCCAAGATCCGTCTTCCTTCTGCCCTGACCGCTGCTCTGACCGCCGTCCCAGGGGATTTCAGCTGAGACTGGTGTGGACAGATTGGGAGACCTCCACCCTCTGAGGATGGGGGTGACTGAGAGACAGATTCCCTTCCCAAGTGAAGCACTTTCAATACCCGGGCATGGTGGTGCCTGCCTGTAATCCCAGCTACCTGGGAGGCTGAGGCTGGGGATCACTTGAGCCCACAGGATCGGGACAACCCCGGGCAACATAGCGAGACTATGTAGTCTCTAAAAAAAAAAAAATTAAAACAAGAAAAGTGACCAAGTGATGTACTTTCACGGCACACCTTCCTCTGCTCCCCTGGGGTGTGGGCCTGGGGTTTGGATCCCGTGTTTGCTGAGACCCAGGCTTTAGGTCCTGATGGTGAGGGGGCTGGGGGAACTGTGATGGACAGGCCGGGGGGTCACCTCTGTGGCCCGAGACCAGAGCGGTGGCCTCCCCCTCCTCGAGGTCTGGGCCCCGCCAACTCATGGGGTTGTCACTCAGTGCCTGCCCTGCTCCCCAGTACTTGCTGATAAAGAGTGGGTTGGCCAAGGGGAGCGTGTAGAGCCCCCATCGTCCCCCAGGGTCTGGAGGGGCTGGGGAGGGAGTGGGTCTGATGCACTCCAAAGGCCATCAGGTAAGCACCCCTGTGCCCCTTTAGGATCAGCCACCTTTGCTTGTCAGCCTTGTCTTCTCACAAGTGGCCGGAGAAGGATGCTGGGAATGGAGGCACATCAGGGGTTCGCGAAACCAGCTGGTCCCGGCCTGAATTTCCGGATGTGTCCATCTCAAGGATGTGCCAACCCTTACCCACGTCCTTTCCCCCACCTCCCTTGTAACGCTGTACAATAAGCACCCCTGCTCTCTGCCAAAGGGCTGGTGGGTTTTCAGACTCGGGTCTGCTGCCCTCCTCACTTTGTCGACAAATTGAACCGCTTTGATTGGCTGAGGAAAACTGAGACCAGTGTTTGGCAACAGGTCTGACTCCTTGGACCTCAGATCCAGACCCGGGAAGCACAACACACTGGGTCAGAAACTGCCATAGTTCTCAGCCGGGCATGGTGGCGCATGCCTGTAATCCAAGCACTGGGAGGCAAGAGGCCAGGGATCGCTTAAGTCCATGGGTTTTAGTCTACCCTGGGAAACATAGTGAGACCTGGTCTCGAAAAAGCAGCCAGGTGTGGTGGTGGGTGCCTGTAATCCCAGCTACCTGGGAGGCTGAGACTGGGGCTTGCTTGAGTCCATGGGTGCTAGTCTACCCCAGGTAACATAGCGAGGCCTGGTCTCAAAAAAAAAGAAGTCCTTACAGATAAGAGAAAACCCAGGTGGGAAGCATCGTTTGGGACAGATGATGCTGGAAGCCATGGTCAGAAAATCCCGCACGCCGGCAGGGGGCTGGGCTTACCATGCCAGAGCCTTTTCTCGCCTTCTCCAGTTCTTGGAAAAAGTTCTCTAGCTCTTTCCCTTCAATATACCCATTTCCTGCGAAGAGAACAAAGAAGGAAAAGTTCATCTCAGAGCTAAACAGAAGGTTGAGGAGGGCTGGGTGGGGGCAGGGAGGTCACTGGCTTCAAGCAGGACTGCTTCCGGGTCAACAAAGCAGTCTGGCCTCACCTTGGTCCGCGCTCGGTGCTCGGGCACCCACACTTGCAGGATGGGGTGTCCGGACAGGACCCTGGGAGCAAGTAACCCCCAAGCCTGGTGGGGAGAGGAGAGCAGGGCTAGGTGCGTCCTGCCCTGGAGACAGTGCTCTGAGCTCGGGCGGTGCTCTGAGTTGAGGGCGTGACCCCCATCCTCATCCCTGCGGAACCTCAGAATGTGAACGGCACTGGATTGGGTCTCCACAGTTACTATGAGGTCCTGGTGGGTTAGGGCAGTGCTGTCAGAGGCTGTGGAGAGACGGCGGACCCTGGGGTGATGCATCTCCAAGTCAAGGGTGACGGGCACCCCCAGAATGAGCCAGGCCCTCAGAACCTCCAGACGGCCGCCACCCTCCTGTCACCTTGGTTTAGGACTCCCAGAAGTGCGAGCTGATGAACGCTGTTGCTGCGCTGTACCCACCCAGGGCTGTGTTTGCTGCGGGAAACTAACCCAGAAGGAGGTCAGTTATGGGGGGGGGGAGGGAGCAGAGGGGAGCAGTCCACTGAGCTGCAGAGGAGAGAGGGCGCTGAGCTCTGTCCTGGTTCTGCTGGCTGTGCGGCTGCGTGCTTTGGAATGTTGCTTGTCAGTCTCGCAAAGTGGATTATTCGAATTATTGATATGATGACTAGATATTATATAATTATAATACAAGTAAGACTTAGGTACGTAAGGGCCCATTTGCATGCACCGTTCATGTCACTGTCATGTGCATTGGGTGACCAGGAGCTGTGTGGGGGCCGGAAGGGGTCTGGGTGAGACACATAACTATAGCGGCCAGGCCCCAAGCTTAGCGTGTGGCCGGCGCGATCATGGAAGCAGCCAGGAGGGACCTGTAGGTTCTCAACCCCAGCGTCTGGTGACCCGGAGCCAGGCAGCGTCAGGAGCCTGCGGCTGAGGCTGCAGGTCAGGGACATCGGACAGGAGCCAGGCTCCGGCCACCGGGAGGGCCTCCCCGGGAGTTGTGTGCACTGTGGCACCTGGCTCTCCTCAGGGGCTCTGCTGCGATTGGTTTGGGGTGTGAACTAAGTGTCCTGCTTTCCCTTAAAGCTCCCCAGGTGATTTCCCCAGGTGCAGAAAAGTCTGGGAACCACAGGTCTAAAGCCAAGCTCCAAATCTCATCTCTCGCAGGATTCCCATGGCGAGTGATCCTCTGCTTCAGGGGCAAAGGCAGTTGCCAAGTGAACAAAGGAAACAGTAATGGGGCGTTGACCTCATTTCGGTACATAGGGGGTCTTGGAGGAATGGGGGCCAGAGAATTGACATTCTGAATCCCACCGTTCCTCACCACCACTGTTTCTCATTTCCCCCACATTTAGTCACAGGCTCTTTTTTTTGTTTTTTGTTTTGAGACTAGGTCTCGCTATTTTTGCCCGTGGAACCGCAGGCTCATGTTGCCCGGGGTACCACAGACTCAAGCGATCCCCAGCCTCAGCTTCCCAGGTAGCTGGGATTACAGGCGCGCGCCACCACGCCCAGCTATTTTTTGGGGGACTAGGTCTTGCTGCGTTGCCCCGAACGGGACTCGAACCACTATTCCTGGTCCCCGCCGCGGCTTCCTAGGCTGCCGCTTACAGGCACACGCCTCTGTGCCTGGCAATCACAGGCTCTTCTCTACAATTCATCTGACCAGACATGCTTGGATAGCCTGGAGCGCTGCTCCATAGCAGAGTTCTCTCCACTTATTTCTCCCTGAGGTCTGTGTATGCAGATTTTCTAAGAGTTACCTGAGGGAGAGGGATCCTCTAGTGAAGAAGTCACATTAATTGTTGTACAGAGACTCACATGAGATGAATGATGTACTTCTGTCTGCAGGGAAATGATTTGATTGTAACTGAGGCTGGGGCAGACGATGAGTTCCCTCCCCCTTTGGCTTGAGCGGTCATTTTCTTCTAGAATGTTCTGTAGAATCTTGGAAGACGCTTGGAGGAAGCTTCTTGGGATTTCAAGAGTGTGGGCCTAGGCCTGGTAGAAGGCCAGCTGAGGCTGGGAGGGCGGGGCTCATAGGCAAAAAGGCATCTAGTGGATGATGCCTCCGCATAGGTAGAGAGACTTGTTTTCCTCCCTGTGGTCACTCCCTGCAGTCATCTGGCGATTACCCCGTTTCTTAGGTGGGGAGCTAGTTCTGGGCCCAAGTGTGGCCTGCAGACGCCAGAGACTGAGGCTGGAGGTGGGGGGGGGGGGTCTACCTGGCACTGCAAACATACCACTGGGCTTCCATGAAGCAGAGGGCTCGGAGTTAGGCCCCAAGCCAGCAGGTAGACGTGACAGTCAGTATGTCTGCTTGGGGAATTAGGAGGCAGCTGGAATGAACTTGGGGACCCGCCCCACGGCCAACTCTTAGGAGCCTTTCCCCCCTCCCAGTGTCTCTGCATCTCTGCTCTAGCTCTTCTCTAGCTCGCTCATTCTTTGGGGAGGTGGCAGAGTGACAGCCCTTCTGGGGTGAGGGATGGAGCAAGGGGCAGAGGGGCAGAGGATCAATAGGAAATTCATTTAGACCGGACCTTTCCAGATAGTGTCAAGTGCAATAAAGGGATGGTGATGATGAACCAGAACAGAGGCCGTGGGTGGCTCGGGCCAGGATGGGCACCCTGACAAGCCTCTGCTTCTGGGCAGAGGCCGGAGAAAGAGGGGAAAGTAAGGTCAGAGGCGGGTGAGGGGTCCAGGGCTGGGGCAGAGGCGCTGCAGAAAGAATCCCCTCTCTGAATGCCCCTGAAGCTGGCTGGGCAGTGGGAGGAGCTGCTCCAGCCAGGCCAGGCGCCCGCCCACCCGGCTCTGTGCCCCCAGTGCAGGCACAGACAGGTGACTTGAATCGACACATCTTTGTGTCTTTGAACTCACAGTTTGAATTTGACCCTGGAGCTTGGGGAACTCTGGGCAAATTTTATTATTTTTCCTTATTTTTTATTTTTGAAGACTAGGTCTCGCTATGTTGCCCGCGGTACCGTGGACTCAAGTGATCCCCAGCCTCAGCCTCCCAGGTAGCTGGGATTACAGGTGCCCGCCACGGTGCCTGACTACTTTTTTGAGACCAAGTCTTGCTACGTTGCCTGGGGTAGTCTCGAACCCGCAAACTCAAATGATCCCAAGCCTCAGCCTCCCAATAGTGACTGGGGTACGATAACTGCCACTTGTGGCTTTAAGGACTTTTCGTTTTCTCTGTCGAGCTCCCTTGTTAATAAACCTTGTTGTTAAACTGTGTTTTGAGTGGCAACTGCTACGGACCTGGAGCTTGTTGCTTGGAGGGCTTTTGCCCCTCCCCCCCTTGTTGGATCCAATTTTAGAACTACAGGCATGCGCCACCACGCCGGGCTTATGGGCAAGATTTAAATGGGGGCCTGTCCCCCAAGAGCATTTGGGGATGAGGCAGCCAGACAAGAATGGCCAGGAACCTACTCAATGGAGGCGGATGGTGAGGGGCAGAGATGAGCTGAGCAGGCAGGGCGTCAGGGCCCTGAGGGGAAAGGCCTTCACCACTCTGCCTCCCTCGGGACAGCCCCTCCCGCCCGTCTGTTGTCGGCGGCTGGAGAACGGCTTGCCTGCATCCTGCTGCGGCAGGGTCTGCCCTGGCCGGGTGACCTGCTTCTTCTGGGACCCACTTACGGGGCTGGGAGTGACTGGTCACCAAGACGGGCCTCCAGAGGGATGCGGTTACCATGGCAACCACCGCTCCTCGCCTCCGTACCAAACCACTTCCGGAGACCTGGAAGCTGGACCCAGGAACTGGGAGGGGTCCAAGGGTTCTGCACCTGCCCTTTCTCCGTGCTCCCCACCGCTCCTCACCACCACCGTTTCTCACCTCCCCCACATCTAGTCACAGGCTTTTCTGCACCTTTCATCTGACCAGAGATGGCTTGGAAAGCCTGGAGCGCTGCCCCGCCCCGCGGTGGAGGGAAGCTTGCTTATTTCCCCCTGAGGCCTGTGTATGCAGAATTTCTAAGAGCCCCCTGAGGGAGAGGGAACATTCACCCCCAACTGCCTTCATCCAGGTGCTGATGAGCAAGTCGGTCTCTCCAGCCTCTGTTTCCTGATCCCGAAAACGGGTCAAACTATTTATACGCCCTTTCTTCTTCAGAGAACTACTGTGCGAGAACCACCTGGGAAACACAGTGCAAACATGCTGGAAAATGTAAAATCGCACATGAACGCAAAGCGGCCTTTTTATAGTCTGTCCTCTCAAGCGCTTCCGAACCAGCCGTGGTGTGAACGCTTCGGCCCAAAGCGTTCTGGGTGGGGTGCTCTCTGGGCGGAGGGGCTCAGCCTGGGCCGCCTATTGGGGTCACTGGGCTGCATTTCCAACAGCAAGCAGCACTGCTGGCTCCACCCCCAGGCTTCTGCTTGAAGAGGTGGGGCGAGTGCCCTCCGGGTGCCCTAAGAGCCTGTGAGGGGCTGGAGGAGTTGGCCAGGGCCCCAGGGCCCAGATTCCTAGGTGGTGTGAGTTCCCTGAGGGGGGATTATGCCGCTCAAAGTGTGCCTGGGAGCTTGTTAGAAATGCTAAACCCCAGGCCCCAGCTCCAAGCTGATCCAGAATCTGCTCTTTCCACTGTGCAGGAACATCAGCATTTGAGAACTGCTTCCAAATGCTTTGCCGGGGAGAGCTGAGTCTGAGGGACTCAGAACCCATAGGCGTGAAGGATGAAATGAAAGAGACGGATTTAGAATGTCTAAGCAGCCAGTCTCCGGGGTGATCAACCTCCGTCCATTTCCTATTTTCCACCCATAGTTGCTGGGGGCTGGGGTTGGGGAGAAGCACAGGAAACTCTAAAGGCAATGAAACTGGTACTTACCGAGGACAGGTTGCCTACAGAAAGCTAACCTCAACCGTGACCTTGAGTTCATAAGAATGTATCTACGTTGGTTCATCAGGTATAAAAAATGTATCACTAATGTAAGAGGTGAACAGTAGGGGATATGGAGGGGACATAAAAAACATCTCAATTTCTGATAGACAGAAAACTGGTCTATAAAATAAAATCTCATCTTCTTAAAACGGTGGTTAAAAAGAAAAGCTAGAATTAGCTTAAAGACTTGTCTTTGAGTCCATTCAGGCTAATGGCTGCCTGCCCGCCTGCCTGCCTGCCT
>PVHY01028619.1:0-15042 GCA_004024945.1 Uropsilus gracilis | reverse complement strand
TCGCTGCGAATGACATGTGTTTGTCCTCCTTGATGGATGTGTAGTATTCCATCGTGTATATGTACCACATTTTTTTTAGCCAATCATCCGTTTGGGGGCATTTGGTTTGTTTCCAATTCTTTGCAACTGTAAACAGGGCTGCAACGAACATGCGTGTACATGTGTCCTTTTGAATTAATGTCTTCATGTTCTCTGGGTAGATTCCTAGTAGTGGGATTGCTGGGTCGAATGGTGGTCTCCTTCATTTTTTGTCAGCCATAGTTGTTTCCCAAAATGGATTTCTGAGGTGAAGTTCATGAAGGGTTTTGCCCAGGTTTTCTTCTATGTATTTTGTGGTTGCAAATCTTAATTCCAGCTCCTTTATCCATTTTGAGTCAATTTTTGTACAGGGTGTGAGGGTGTTGCCCTGCTCCATTTTTTACAGGTTTTGATTCAGTTTTCCCAGCACCACTTACTGAAAAGGCTATCCTTGTTCTAGAGTATTCTTTTTGCCCCTTTGTCGAAGATTAGTTGACCATATATGTATGGTTTTATTATTGTGTATTCAATTGAGAAAGAAGGAAAGCTACCAAATACCTTCTATGAAGCAAATATTACACTAATTCCAAAACCAAATAAAGATATTTCAAAGAAAGAAAACTGTAGAGCAATCTCCCTAATGAACACCGATGCAAAAATTCTAAACAAAATCCTGGCAAACTGAATCCAACATTGCATAAAAAGGATCATCCATCATGACCAAGTGGGATTCATCCCAGGGGCACAAGGATGGTTCAACATCTGAAAATCAATCAACATAATCTATCACATCAACAAAGAGAAAAATCAAAACCTTATGATCATATCAATAGATGCGGAAAAAGCATTCAATAAAGTTCAGCATTCTTTCATGATGAAAGTACTGGAAAAAAACTGGTATAAAAGGAACATACCTCAACATAAGAAAAGCTATATACAACTGACCCACAGCAAACATCATTCTCAATGGGGAAAAACTGAAACCATTTCAATTAAGGTCTGGAAACAGGCTAGGATGCCCACTCTCTCCACTCCTTTTCAACATAATTCTGGAAGTCCTAGCCAGGGCAATAAGGCAAGAGAAAGACATAAAAGGAATCAGAATAGGGAAAGAAGAAATAAAGTTATCATTATACGCAGATGATATGATACTCTATGTAGAGAATCCAGAAAAATTGACAGAAAAGCTGACTGAAATAATAAACTGATTCAGTAAGGTAGCTGGATATAAAAATCAACACACAAAAATCAACAGCATTCATATATGCAAAGAATCAATCAGAAGAAGAAATTTTAAAAAAAACACCCCATTTACCATTGCACCAAAGAAAATCAAATACTTGGGAATAAACCTAACATAAGATGTAAAACACCTATACAAAGAAAATTATAAAACATTCTTAAAAGAAATAGAAGATGATATTCAAAAATGGAAAGACATTCCCTGTTCATGTATTGGAAAAATCAACATTATCAAAATGGCCATACTACCAAAGGTAATCTACAGATTCAATGCAATTCCAATAAAGATCCCAATAATGTATTTTAAAGAGAACAAAAATTACTGAAATTCACACAGAACAACAAAAGACCCCAAATAGCCAAAACCCTTTTGACAAACAGAAGAGAGAATGGAGGTATTAACTGTTCCAGACTTCAGACAGTACTACAAAGATTTTATTGATTTTTGATTAGATATTCATTGAGGGTATTAGTTCATAGTTTTCTTTGTTTGATTTTGATATTAGAATATTGTTGGCTTCATAGAATGTGTTTCAAGGGTTTCTAATTTTCCAGTTTTTTTTTGAGTACATTGAGTAGGATAGCTATTACTTCATCTTTGAAGTTGTAGAATACATTTGTGAAGTCATGTGGTGTTGGGCTTCTGTTTGGGGGCAGAGATTTGACTGCTGTTATACTTTGTTGTGTTATTTGTGATTGGTCTGTTCAGGATTTCAATATTATCCTTATTCAATATTGGGTTGTTATATAATTATAGGAATTTGTCTCTTTTGGATTGATGAATTGTAAGCATACAAATAGACATAGTAGTCTTGAATTATCCTTCAAATTTCTGCTGAGTTGTCTGTCATTTCTCCTTTTTCATAACTGATTTGCTCTATTTGAGTTTTCTCCATTTTTTTCTTGAATATTGCTAGAGTTTTCTCTATTTTACTTTATTATTTTTTTTGAAGAACCAGTTTTTGGTTTCATTGATCTGTAGTAATATTATTTAAAATTTAATCTCATTTATTATTTGTTTGGATGTTAATTGTTTCTATTCTCCTAAACTTTGGGCTAATTTACTCTTCTTTCTCTAATAACTCAAGATGAGACAGAACTTATTTGAGGTCATTCGTGTTTATTTTTATATTACTATGCATTTCCCTCTTACTATTGCTTCTGTCAAATACCATAAATATGGGGAGACTGTTTTCTCATTATCAGTTGCCTTAAGGTTTTTTATTCTCATTGATTTCTTCTATAATCAATGGACCTTCAGTTGTGTCATTCAATTTCCACATTTTATAGGATATACCTGTTTTATTTTCATAGTTGATTTCTACTTTATACTTTTACGATCCAAAGAGATAGACTTTCCTGAGTTTTTTTCATTTCTGTAATTTGACTTGTCTTTAAAATTTTGCTCATTTACATGCCTTTTTGATTTTTATTCAATCTCTTTGAGTTTATTATAGAAGTTCTGAACTCTTTGATAATAGAGATATAATGTTCCATAGTTTTATTTGGATTCTGGAGAATTGTTCTCACTGTGAAATCATAGACCTAAGACCCTGTATTTCCATGTGTTTTAATCTTTGTGCAATTTTCTTACTTGAGGTTTCCATTTGTCAATATCTTTATTTTTTATTTTTTCTTTATTTATATATAAATTTCACATCATTGTAATCCCAGGGATGTAACCCCCCCAACCCTTCCCTCCATTCCCCCCTTTTCCCTCCTGCCCAAAATTGTGTGCTTCAGTTTTGTTTTGACTTTTCCTCAAGGGTTTTGTTTATGTTTTCACTATATCCCATATATTAGTGAAACCATTTGACTTCTGTCTTTTTGTTTTTAACTTGTTTCTGCTAATATGATTTATTCTAAGTACATCCATGTTGTCATAAAATTGAAGAATTTGTCATTTTTAATTGATGAGTAATATTCCATCGTGTATATGTACCACATTTTTTTCATCCAGTCATCTTTTTGGGGCATTTAGGTTGCTTCCATGTCCTTGCAATTATAAATAGTGCTGCAGTAAACATCCAAGTACAGGTGTCCCTTTGTACCCACATTGAGGTCTCTTTTAGGTAGATTCCCAAGAGAGCAATTGCTGGGTCAAATTGTAGTTCCATTTTCATTAATTTGAGGGTCCTCCATAGAGCTTTCCATAGTGGTTGGACTAATTTACATTCCCACCAGCAGTGTAGTAGTGTTCCTTTCTCTCTACATCCTCGCCAGCAATTCTTGTTGTCTGTTCTTTGGATGTGGGCCATTCTGACTGGTGTAAGGTGGTATCTCATTGTGGTTTTGATTTGCATTTCCCTTATTGTTAGTGATGTTGAGCAGTTTTTCATGTGCCTGTTGGCCATTTGTATTCCCTCTTTGGAGAAGTGTCTTTTTAGTTCTCTCCATTTTTTGATTGGGCATCTTGTTTTGCTTTTGTTAAGTTGTGTGAGTTCCTTGTGGATCTTCATTATTAAACCCTTATCACTCTTGTGGAGGGCAAAAATTTAATCCCATTAGATTGGGCTCCTTTTTGTTTATTTTTTCCTGTTGTCTCTTTTGCTGTACAGAAGATTTTTAGTTTGATGTAGTCCCATCTGTTTATGTTTTACTTCATTTTTTTTTTGCTGTCTGTAAATGTTTCCAGAAAAGGATTTCTGAATTGTGATTCATGGAGGGTTTTGCCCAAGTTTTCCTCTATGTATATTATGGTTTCAGGTCTGACCTCTAAGTTTTTCAACCATTTTGAGTTGATTTTTGTACATGGTGTGAGGGAGTTGTTTTGGTGCATTTGTTTGCATGTCTCAGTCTAATTTTTCAGCACCATTTATTAAAGAGGCTATCTTTGTTCCAAGGTAAGTTTTTCAATCCTTTGTCAAAGATTAGTTGACTATATATGTGTGGTTTTATTTCAGAACACTCAATTCTGTTCCATTGGTCTGAATGTCTGTTTTTGTACCAGTACCATGCTGTTTTAATTATTATGGCTTTGTAGTATAGTTTGAAGTTTGGAATTGTAATACCTCCATTCTCTTTTTTTTTTCTGGTCAGAAGTCTTTTGGATATTCGAGGTCTTTTGTTATTCCATATGAATTTCAGTAGATTTTGTTCTAGCTCTTTAAAAAATATCATTGGACTTTTTATTGGGATTGCATTGAATCTGTAGATTGCCTTTGGTAGGATGGCCATTTTGATGATATTAATTCTTCCAATCCATGAACAGGGAATGTCTTTCCATTTCCTTATGTCTTCTTCTGTCTCTTTTAGGAGCATTCTAATATTTTCTTTGTATAATTCTTTCACGTTTTTTGTTAGGTTTATTCCCAGGTATTTTTTTTTTTTGGTATGATGGTAAATGGGATGGTTTTTCTGATTTCTTCTTCTTCTATTTGACTTTTTGCATATAGGAAAGTCTCTGACTTCTGTGTGTTGATTTTGTATCCAGCTACCTTATTGAACTGGTTTATTATTTCAAGCAATCTTTCTGTGGATTTTGGGGGTTATCTATATAGAGAATCAAGTCATCAGCATATAATGATAGCTTCAGTTCCTCTTTACTTTTTTGTATCCCTTTTATGTCTTTCTCTTGGCTTATTGCCCTAGTTAGAACTTCCAGTATAATGTTAAAGAATAGTAAGGAGAGTGGGCATCCTTGCCTGGTTCCAGATCTCAACAGGAATGAGTTTAGTTTTCCCCCTTTTAGGATGATGTTTGCCATAGGTTTGTCATAGATGGCTTTTATTATGTTGAGGTAAGTTCCTTTAATACCCAGTTTTTCAAGGGCTTTTATCATGAATGGATGCTGGACTTTGTCAAATGCTTTCTCTGCATCTATTGATATGATCATGTGGTTTTTGTTTTTCTCTTTGTTGATGTGGTGTATTATGTTAATTGATTTCTGGATATTGAACCATCTTTGTGCCCCTGTGATAAATCCCACTTGGTCATGATGAATAATGCTTTTTATGCATCGTTTGCCAGGATTTTGTATAAGTGTGATTTTTGCTTCGTAGAATTTTTTTGACAGTTTTCCTTCTTTCTCAATTTTTTGGAAAAACTTTAGTAGTGCAGGCATTATTTCATCTTAGAATGTCGAGTAGCATTCATTTTTAAAGCCATCAGGTCTGGGCTCTTGTTTTCAGTATAGTTTTGATGACTGATTCTATTTCACTGCTTGTGATAACCTAGAAGCCATAAAGACTATCCAGAAGAATTACAAAACCAAAAACTTGTTCTTTGAAAAAATAAATAAAATTAATAAGCCCCTTGCAAAACTCACAAAGGAAAGAAAAGAGAAAATCCTAATAAACAGAATCACAGATGAAAGAGGAGAAATTACAACAGACACAAAAGAATTCCAAAAGATAATAAGAGATTACTATGAACAACTACATGGAAATAAATGCAACAAATTGGATGAGATGGATAGATTCTTAGAAAGATAAAACCCCACAAAATTAAACAAAGAATATATAGAAAACTTAATTAAACTGTCAATATCTTTAGCTGTGATTTAGGGAGTTATACTATTTTATATTTTCCCTAGGAAGTGCTATGATTTTATTTTATTTATGTGTGTGTGTTTGTATGTACTTTGTTCTGTGTTGTCAGTATGTCCTCAGATATGATTCTCTAGTTGCCAAGTGTGAATGTTGGGGACAAACTTGGAGATATCAGATAGTGGTGTGGATATGTTGGGTGGGGTTGCCTCATTTTTGTGATATCCAAATAACCCTCCTCTCTGGGGTTGGGATTAGATTTTTCAGAGTTTTCATGCTCTTCACAGATTAAGTATCAGTTTCACAGGGTAGGAAGGAGGAATGCAATTCAGAATATTTACCTTTACTGGGGACCAATTTTGTATATAATACCCAATTTCCTCTACAGGTTTTTTCCTTCTTTCAAAGGCATATGACTCCATACAACCTTCATTCCCCTTTTGTCAGGGCATCTGACTGAGAAAACTACCCTTCTACCAGTGTCCCATATTTAAGACCACAAGTAAAAGGCACCAGTCTTTATTTACCAAGGTATACTCAGTACCACTTATTTTGAGAAATTGTCTGACAGTATCCATCTGGCTCATTTATCCACCTGATGCAGCCCATGGGGACCAGGCCCTGCATTTGGAGCTAATGATATCTGTGACCCCTCTGAAGTTCACTGAGTTCTGAGGGTTCCCGTCTTGGTAGATCTGCTTCTAGGACCCATCTCAGGGCTTACTGTGATATGATGATTGCTATATCCAGCATCCTGTTGAGGTGTGTGTCAAGGTTTCTGGAGACTTATATAGTGGTCCTCTTTCTAGATGCTGTCCCAAGTTTTGCTAAGATCTGTATAAGATTACTTCTAGTGGTGCAGGTTGCTGATTCAGGTCTCTGAGACCTGTGTTGATGTCTGTGAAAGTCTGCTGTGGTGAGTCTTCTTCCAGGTCCCATCCTGGGTCTCAGGGATCACTGAGGTCTGTGAATATTACTGTACAAATTCTTTTCCAGATCCACTCTACTGCTTATAGAGTCCAACAGGGTTCAATTTGCCCAACTGATGGTCTACATACTTGGTCATTCAACTGCTCACTGTGTCTCTCTCATCCAGATATTGTTTTGTGTGTGTGCTGCAATTATTTTTTGTTCACTACTGACTTGTTCTACTGCAATCAAGCTGAAAGTATGCAGAGAAGGTGAGTTGAATTGCTGGTAGGAATGCAAACAACTATGAAATGCTATGTGGAGGACCCTCAAATTACTGAAAATGGAGTTACCATTTAATCCAGCAATCCTACTTCTGGGGATTAACCAAAGAATACAAAAACACTAATACAAAAGCACACCAGTACTCATATGCTTATTACAGCACTATCTACAATAGCCAGAATATGGAAACCACCCAATGCCCCAAAGCAGATGAATGGGTCAGAAAGTTGTGGTGTATGTACACAATGGAATGTTATTCAACAATCAAAAAAGACAAACTTATGTCAGTCATAGAAACATGGATAGAGCTAGAAGGAATCATTTTAGCAGAAATAAACCAGAAAGAAAAAGGGAAATACTGATCAGTCTCACTTATATAAGGGATATAGGGAAAAAAAAACAAACAAATGGACAAGAAAATTTTAAAACTGTCAACAGAATTGTAGCATATGGAGCAAGAGATGGGGAGGGGGTTAAAATCAGGTGAGGTGATAGGTACAAGAGATTAAGATGTTTCATGGCTGATAAGGTGGTAGGAGTACCTCCAGGTAGAAAATGATGTAAAATGTATACAAAATTTTTAAAAAGAAGGTGAATATAACATCTTCACTCTTTGTCTTATAGTTTATAAATGTTTTAGTTATGTTTGACATAATGTACATCTCAAATAGAAAAAGTAAAAAATAAAAAATAAAAATAAAATACAAAAATATCTTGTGGTTATAACTCTTAGAATTTACCCCCTTACCAACTTTCCTTTACACAACTTTCTTATATATCAGGATAGTGCTATCTATAGCCACCATGGTTTAGATCACAACTCTAGTACTCATTTCTTTTAAAGTTTATACATTTTGTTTAACATTTCAAAGAACCAACTTTTGGTTTAACTGATCAATTGTATCATCTTTTGGTTGTTATTTCATTTGTTTCTACTCTTATTGTACTCTACTGATTTATTATTTCTTTTGCTCTTTTTCACATTATTTTAGCTGTAAAGTTAGAATTTTTATTTGACATGTTTCTTCTTTATTGATGTAGACCTGTATTGTCATATACTTCCTTATTAAGACTTGTTAGTGCATTCCATAGAATATTGCAGATAACCTCAGAGTTTTCAATACACTCTAGATGCTTTCTATTTCCCTTTTGATTTATTCATTGACCTAGGAGTCATTCAAAAGAACTTGCTTAGTCTTCACATGTTTTTTTTTCCCTCTCTAGTCTCTGATTATGGATTATTTCTTGTTTTATTCATTTGTGATCTGAAAAGATACTTGATATAACATTAATATAGATGATATAACTATAAATTAAATAGATATTTGATAGAGATAGATGATAGATTTGCATATGTTAGAAATATAATTTAATTATTTAAAGTATAAGAGCAATCTTCTGCATTTACATTTCTTTAAAATATACTTTGACATTTATTGATTTGCTACTATTTATATCACTTTATAATTTTGGTACTACAAACTCACATCTTTATATATTAATGTGCCTCAATCACCCTTCATCAAACTTCCAGTTCCACAATCCTATCACCTTCCTTCTCATATTCCCTCCTTTCTTCTACCCCCCCACCATCCTTGAGAGTTAAGAATCTATCATGTACACTTGAAAAGAATGTTCATTTTGTTTGATATGGAAAGCTATATATCTATTAAATCCAACTGATTCATTACTTATTTAAGGCTGTTATTTCCTTTTTTACTTTCTGTCTGGATGATGTAAGCAGGGTGTTGAAATCCCTTACTATTATTGCATTTCTTCAAATCTGTTGCTTTAGATTCCTTAATAGTTGTTTTATATGCTTGGGTGCACTTGTAGTTATATACTTGGGTACATTTTTATTGTGTGTATATTTAAAGGTAACAATTATATCTTCTTGATGAGTTTTGTCCTTGATCATTATATTGTGTCTCTTTGTCACTGAATTACTTTTTGCCTGAATGTGTAATTTACTATATTTGAGAATAATAGTTCTTGCTTTATTTCTCCATGATACTGACTTTAAGTTCCTTGTTCTAGATAAAGACACACTTCCATATGTGTCTTTAGATTTAAAATTAGATTATTGTATGCTTAACATAGATGAGTCCATTTTTTAAAAAAAAAATGAACTTGTAATTCTGTCTTTTTATTGGCAAGTTGGACATTTTACTTTTAGGTTGATTATTGATATATGGGGCTTATTATAGTGATTTGTAAGTTTTGGGCTTCTTCTGTTTGCTTTATATTTCTATTATTTTCTTCCCATAAGATTATATCTGCTTTTTCATTTGTATGGCTGTCTCTACTGACATTCTAAGTTTCTTCATATCTTTTTCTAAATTATTTTCTTGCAGATTTTTGTGTTGTACCTACCACTATGGCTGCATTAATCTCTATATAGTCAAAAAGATCTTTTTCCCCTGCTCTATCAATTTATCATTTGACTACACATTCTACTTTTTCTTCCCTTAGATGTTTTATTGCCACCCTGCTTTATCTTGTTATTTTTTGAATCTGTATTTCAATCTGTCACTCTCCTCAAGGTCATATATTTTTTCTTTTCATATAAAACTTCTTTCAAATTTTCTTGTAGATCAAAGTAGGTGGTGTTAAAATCCATTAGTGTTTGTTTGTGAAGTCATTTATTCATAATATATGAGTGATAATTATCTAGTATAAAGTATTCTAGTATGGCAGACTTTTAGAATCCTAATTATGTCATTCATTTTATCCAACTGTGTTTCTCCTGAGAATTTTGAGAATATAATCAAGGTCACGATGTGTGCCAGTATTTTTACTTCATTTATTTGTTTGTTTATATTTACATTATAGTTCATTTTTGTACAATATTTAATTTCTCACCTCAGATTTGGTTCCCATAATTTTCCTATCACCACAGCACTGATGAACCATCACTGTAATCATATATGTTCTTCCATTTCCTGTTTTGAGACTATTCCTTCCCTTTCCCCTGCTGTGTGCCTCAGATCATGGTTTGCTTGCAAATTTTATCTTTTTCTTAACCTTTTCTTTGTTTACCCTATATTCCATGTATAAGTGAAACCATCTGATTTTTTTTCATTCTGACTTATTTTATTTAGCATAAAATTTTCCAGTTCCACCCATGTTGTTGCAAATGGCATTATTTTATCCTTTATCAAAAAGTATTCCATTGTGTACACATACCATATCTTCTTGATCCACTAATTTGTTTGGGAGGAATTTAGGTTGTTTTTATATCTTAGATATTTTAAATAGTACTACAATGAAGTTAAGAGTGAAAGATTCCTTTCAAATTTATGTGCACTTCCTGGGAGAGGAATCACTGTGTCATATGGTAGATCTATTTTTGATATTTTGAAAGTCCTCCACATAGATTTCCATTGAACCAGTTTGTATTCCCACCAGCAGTATAAGGGTTTTTCATAAATATTCTCCATACCCTTGCCAGCATTTGCTGTTGCCAGTTTTGTGGTTCTTTTTTTTTTTTCAATATGGGACAGTCTCACTGTTGTGAGGTGCTGTCTCATGTAATTCTGATTTGCATTTCCTTGATTAAAAGTGATGTTAAGCATTATTTTTGTTCATATACCTGCTGATCATATGCATATTCTCTTTAAAGAAGTATCTGTATGGCTCCTCTGCCTATACTTTGACTGTGTTATTTGTTTTTGTTGAGTTGTGTAAGCTATTTATAGATCGTTGATGTCAGTTTCTTATCAATGTTATGGTGGGCAAATTTTTTCTCCTATACAGTAGCATGTCTCCTTGTTTTGGGAAATTTCTCTTTTGTTGCCCAGTAACTTTTTAGTTTGATGTAGTGCCACCTGTTTTTCTTTAACCTCATTTTCTTTTTTTCTAGAGAGGAGTCCTCAAACATTTTCTGAGGTGTTATGTACTGGAGTGTTTTTCCTATGTTTGATTCTATATATTTTATGGTTTCAGATCTTATACTCAGGTTTTTATTAAGTTTAGTTGGTTTTTATGTCTAGTGCAAGAAAGTAGTCTAGTCTCATGGTTTACATTTGGCAGTCCAGTTTTTCACAGCACCATTTATTGAATACACTGTCCTTGTTCCAGAGCTCCTTTGTAATAGATTAGCTGCTTTATATATATATATATATGTATATATATGTATATATATACATATATATATATATATATGGGGGTTATTTCTAGTTTTTTTATTCTATTTTATTCTATTGGTCTGTCTGTTTTTGTTCCAATACTATGCTGACATTGTTTCCTTGTTTTTTGTTACTTGGCAGTATAGTTTTAATTCTGGGAGCATAAATCCTCCATTCTTCCTTCTTTAAGTCAGAGGAGTCATGGCTATTTGAGGTTTTCTATAATGACATATGAATTTCTTTGAAAAAATCATTGAGATTTTTATTGGAATTGCATTGAATCCATAAAAGACTTGGGGTATTATGGCCAGTTGGATATAATATACTTTGATATCTTTTGATATATGAGTAGAGAATATCTTTTGATTTCTTTGTGACTTCTATTTATTTTATATATATTTTGTAATATTTCTCATATAGTTCTTTTAAGTCTGTTTGATGTATTCCCAGGTATATAAATTTTGGGGTGTGTACAATTGTGAATAGGATCGTTTTCTTAATTTCTTTCTCTTAAGACATATTGTTTGCATGTATTAAGACTACTGATTTTTGTGTGCTTATATTGCAATTTACTAAATTGTTTTATTGCTTTAATTACTCTTTCAATGATATTTGTAGTGATGTCTGTATATGTTATCAATCATGTCATCTACAAATAATGATAGCTTTACTTATTTCCCTATTTGATTTCCTTGTATATTTTTGCTTACCTAATTGCTTTAGCCATGATTGCCACTATTGTATTGAAAATCAGTGGTGAGAGTAGACATCCTTGTTTTGTTCCATATGAGAAAAGAGAGAATTTCAGTTTTTCACCATTGGGAATAAAGTTAGCTTTGGTTTTGTCATATATGACTTTTATTATGCTAAATTATGTTCTTTTATCCAAATAACTTTCAAGGTCTTAATCAAATGCTTTCTCAGCATCTAAGTTTATGATCACATGGTTTCTAATTTTATTTTGGCTGATATGGTCATTTACACTAACAGATTAACTGATTTTCACATGTTGTACCATCCTTGTGACCTTGAAATGAACCTCATTTTGTCATTGTTTATTATTGTTATTGTTATTATTGTTATTGTATTATTGTTATTATCCTTCTGGTGGGTTGTTGGATTCTGTTTGTTAAGATTTTATTAAGTATTTTACCATGTGCTTATTAAGAAAATTGGTTTGTAGGGTTTTTTTGTCTGCTATTTTTGTTTGGCTTTGGTATTGTTAAGGGGGGGGGGTGCCACCTGGGTGCCTTCATTAGCCTTACATTGCTGATACATATAATGTTAAGCTATAAAATGAAGCCACTTTCCTGTGGCTTTAGATTTGCAAATTTCGAAGAGGATTGGTTTAATCTTGTCATTAACAACTGATTGCAGGACTTCCTCCTGAGTCCATCTTTTTGGCAGAACTTGGCAGGAGAGGTAGGAGATAATTAGGGTTGAGAAGAAAAGATGGGATCAGCCATTTTGATCAGTATTTTGGTGAGTTTTGGTGTCTGAATTCTGGGGAGAAGGACTATGCAAGTCCAGGCAACATGGTCAGAGCAGGCAGACCAACCATAAGCCCAAGCCTGTGAACTCATTGCTTTTGGAACTCCTGTGCTGGGATTTATGATACTTGGTTGGCCTTGATGTTTTGGGAGAGTTGTGAGATCTTGAATTTTTGAGGATTTTTTTAATACTGCCTGAAGTGAAGAGGACACCACAAGGAGAATACAGCATCATACTTTCAACTACCTGCTTGGAAAAGTTGGAACATGCCAAAGAAGGATGCTCGGCATTTGAAAAACAGGCTGCTGACAAACTCTGATTGGACATTTGGTGAGATGAACAGATATTAAAAGACTGAAGATTTTGGACAATATTGGGGTAATCAGGGTTTTCTTATATGTTTAATTTTGTAGTAAATAATTAGGAAATCACTTTGCTAGTAATAGTGTTTTTTTTTTTTACTTTTTTGACAATTAAGAAGACATTTATTTTTAGAGTATTTTCATAAACTGGGTGGTTCAAGACTGGATAATCAGGAAGCTGAGCATTTAGCTTGGATGGACACAAACTGAAAATGAATTTAAAAACTAAAATTCAATGACGCCAGTTAAGTGACATGTTTCAAACAAGGAGTATCAAGGAGTATGCCCCCTCCTCCCCAAGAAAAAACTCTACTGATGCTTACATTAGGCCTTTTTTCCTCATTTATGTTGTGTCAAGGTTTTCTAGGCAGTCTATTTGTTGGTAGGCATGTAGTGGCTTAATAAGTTTTATTATTTTCATTAAGCTTTTTTCAATTTAAGAGTCCTTTCTGGCTTTGAAAATTATGGTAAGGAGGCTATGGATGGTAAGGACCTACAGTATTGAATGTCTTTAGGCTGCAGAAGTTGCAGAAGGTATAGAGGTAAACTGACAGTTAAAAATACAGTCTGACTTGCCCCCCTGCAGTCTGAGACTCAGGAGTGGTGGCTGGAATCTGTATAACAAGGGTACTGAGTCTGTGAGGAAAAGAAATTTGCCTGTAAGAGGTTAGAAAGTTTGAGTCTGCATTTAGCAGAAGTAGTGAAAAGGATTTTGGTGTTTTAATAGGTAAGGAACCTCTCTCCTTTGCCTTAATACAGTATTAGTATAATATTGGCTTTTAAAAATATACTTGTTAGTATTGTTTCTAATTTTTTGAAAGGTTTTTTGTAGGATAGGCAACATTTAATCTTTGAATGCTTGATAGAATTCTAGTCCTGGGTTTATGTTTTTGCAGGAGAGCTTTGATTACTGTTTCAATTCCACCATTTGTAATGTATTTGTTCAAATTTTCTATTTCTTTTTTACAGCTCTGATTGATTGCATAGTTCTAAGAATTTTTTCATCTCATCTAGATTGTTGAATTTTTTTGCATATAAGTGTACATATTATTCTCTGATTAACCACTAGATTTCTACTGTGTTAGAATTTCTCTGCTTTCACTAATGATCATATCGAATTTTCTCCTTTTCCATGTAAGTCTGACTGGGTATCTTCTCATATGTAGAGATACTTCAGAGAATTTGGAGAACAGCCCATTTGGTTTTCCTTTGCAGATCATCAGTTACTTCTTTCTCATCAACTTCTTTTATTTTTTTTTCTTGGCCTCTTAGATGCTTTGCTATTACAGTCCACTTAGTTTTCTTTTTCTTTTATTTTTAGTTTTTTTTTTTTAAATTTATATATAAATTTCACAACATTGTAATCCCCAGGGTTTACCCCCTCCCTCCCCCCCTTTCCCTCCTGCTCAAAGTTGTGCTCTTCAGTTTGGTGCTTAGCTTGTTTTGACTTTTCCCCCAAGTCTTTTGTTTATTCTTTTCACTGTATCCCATATGTTAGTGAAGTCATTTGGTTTCTGTCTTTTTCTTCTTGACTTATTTCTGCTAATATGATTTCTTCTAAGTACATTCATGTTGTTATAAAATCATCAAATTTGACATTTTTAATTGATGAGTAATATTCCATTGTGTATACTTACCACATTTTTTTCCTCCAGTCATCTGTTTTGAGGCATTTAGGTTGCTTCCATGTCCTTGCAATTATAAATTGTGCTGTAGTAGATATCCAAGCATAGGTGTCCCTTTGTACCCACATATAGGTGTCTTTTGGGTAGATTCCCAAGAGAGCAGTTGCTGGGTCAAATAGTAATTCCATTTTCATTAACTTGAGGATCCTCCGTAGAGCTTTCCATAGTGGTTGGACTAGTTTACATCCCCACCAGCAGTGTAGTAGTGTTCCTTTCTCTCCACATCCTCACCGGCAATTCTTGTTGTCTGTTCTTTGGATGTGGGCCATTCTTACTGGTGTAAGGTTGTTGTTTTGATTTGCATTTCTCTTATTACTAGTGAAGTTGAGCAGTTTTTCATGTGCCTGTTGGCCATTTGTATTTCCTCTTTGGAAAAGTGTCTTTTTATTTCTTCTCCCCATTTTTTGATTGGGCTTTTTGTTTTGCTTTTGCTTAG
>PVHY01028618.1:0-15032 GCA_004024945.1 Uropsilus gracilis | reverse complement strand
CACCTCTCCACCCCAGGTGGCCAGGAGAGCAGACCTCAGCCCAGAGCCCTCAGCAGACTGGTGGACATCTGATAAGCACGACTTTGTTTTCAGCTTGGGGGGCATTTCTGTTGATGCCTTTGATTTATGACAAGCCATGCTGGTTTTCCATTTGCATAGTAAGAGAAAGGTTTCTGTTCAAATATACTTAATTAAATAAAAAAGCAAGCGATTCACTGAAGGGAAAACAGGAAGCAAATGAAAGGAGTTGTTTGTGGGGTGGAGCTGGGACCCCTTAGAATGGGCATATCTAGGGCCTGAGCAGGAGACTGAGACTGGGATGTCTCCCCTGGCCCCTGGTGACCCACCTGCCCACTCAGCCCCCACTCTGTGCTCACCCCAAACCAGGTAGAGGGGAAAAGAGTGGACTGTTTGGTTATACCTGCCTGCTTGCTTAACGTCAACCAAAAACAAGTCAATCAAAAGGGAACGTGGGCTGGCTTGCTTGAGTCAGAGCAGAAGGTGGAAGGGGTTAGCATAAAGGGGCCAGGATGAGCCCCCAACCCTTGGTCATCAGGCCAGCAAGCACCCAGAGCCTGAAGGCCACTGTGGGACCATGTTACCACCAGAAGGAACCTCTGCACTGGTCTCCCTTTGGCACCTGGGGATTCATCTCTTCCTAAGAAGGATTTACTGGGGCGAGGGGGGGGGAGGGCCGTAAGCCATAGAAAGTTCTCCCAACCAACTCTTAAGGACAGTAGACTCTGAGTGGACCCCCACAATTTCTTCTGTTCTATTCTGCTCCATTGACTGCATCACCTAGCTCCCTGCCCCAAGCCTCTTGGCCTGTAGAGTTGAGTGACTTGTTTAAACTAGGGTGTGAGTGACTACCTGTCTGCAGAAAGCCTTCATTAACCCCAAGAAATGAATTACCAGTTGTGGGATGTTAGGCACAGGGAGAAGGAGATTCATGCCCTTCAAATCATCGCAAAGTAAGACAAAGGCATTGGTTAGCGGGAGAAGGAGGGGTGGTTTTCTGGAGCCTAACTAATGGTCCAGACCATGCCAGGCAGCCAGGCTGGAACCAGCACAAGCCAAGCAGAAGCACACACCCCGGCCGAGCATGCTGGGTGGGTGAGATCACACTACCTAGGCGACGGACGGAGCTCCTGGTTTCCTTGGCGAAGCTGGAGTTGGACAAGTTTGTTCTCCGGGAGACAAGGACAGGGATGCGGGTGATGGGTGGGCGGTAGCTGGGCACATTGGGGAGGTGGTCCACCAGGTTTGGAGGGGCAGGCCCCGGGGCCACCTGGCCAGGCAGCTGGTCCTGGACCAGGCGGTTCAGCTCCACATCTCGGCCTGGTTCAGCCATGGTGCTGTGGCCAACAGGTCTCAAGCAGAGGCAGGGCCCTGGGGGCTGCAAGCAGGAGCAGAGGCTTGGAGGGGGCCAGGCAGCGGGCTGCTGGCTGCCAGCGCCAACACAGACCAGCCTGCACTTGCAGCAGCTCCGCCCAAGGTCTGAAGCATCACTCTTGTCCCTGGAGTTCAACCTCGAAAGCGTCACCAAGTCACGGGGCTGCTCCACCCAACAGTCTGAGGGACAGTCCCCAGCCCCCACACGCTCTCTCTACTAGCCAGTCTCCCACCTCAGAATCGAAGAGCCCAGACTGGGGGTGCAAGCATTCTTAGTCAGTCAGCTTTCCATCCCAAGGAAACCCGGGAGCTTAATTTCACCCCCAAGTGCAAGTGTGACTTTTCCCGAGGCCCTGGCGTCCAGCCTGGTCTTGGGTGGGTTTGGAAACATCTGCTGCCCGGCCCCAGGCTGAGATGCTTTCTGGTCTGGTGAGACGTGGCAGTACATGTCACTCTCCCTGGTGATTCTTTTTTTCTTTTTTTTTTTTTGAGACTAGGTCTCGCTATTTTTGCCCATGGAACTGCAGGCTCATATTGCCCGAGGTACCACAGACCCAAGCAATCCCCAGCCTCAGCTTCCCAGGTTCTGGGATTACAGGCACGCGCCACCACACCCAGCTATTCGGGCCCCAGGCGGGACTCGAACCGTGATCCCTAGCCCCAGCCGCTTCATAGGCTGAAGCTTACAGGCACGAGCCACCGTGCCCAGCCTTCTCCCTGGTGATTCTGACCAGGCGAGCTATAGGACCAGACTCGAGCCATTGCCTGCAAACACTCAGGCGCAGAGAGACGCCCAGAAATCTTGCTCTAAAGGTGATGCTGACTCAGCATCGGTATGGCAGGCAGTTCCCAGGGGGCATGTCACGGAGGTCACAGCTCCCTGTTTCTCGTGCCGTTCCCAGGCCACCTGAGCCTGCTCCTGCCCTTACTCACCCATGTGAGGTATGGAGTTAGGCCTCCTACAGCCACGTGTGGAAGCTAATAAGGCAGAGATTAAGCTTGGGACGCACAGGGTAGGAGACCTGGGTCCAACGCCCTGTCAGCCGCTGGCTGGCAGGTCTCCCCCCTCAAAGTCAGCCACGGGGCTGGGGGTCTTCAACACACTGTCACCCCTTCTCTGCCAATAACCCAGAGCACTTACTGCCCTGTTTTCCTTGATTTGGAAGTTAGGAGAAGTCACAGCACACTGGCTCTGATCACACAGAGAGGGGCAGGAGGATCTGGGAACAGAATGTGGGTCGGTGTCCTGGACCTTATGGCCAGAGCCTAGCAACATGGGCCTCAATTTTCTCATCTGTAAAATGGGCTGCATACCCCCTGGGACAGCAGGAGCACCGGGGAGCTCAAGGAACAGGGGAGTTTGTATATAACTGGGTGTTCACCCCCTGCAATCTGGCCCTACTGCCTGAAAGTTGTCGGGATTGGGGTGGGTGGTGACAGCAAAGTGTCTGTGCCAGCAAAACCTGCGGATCTTAGAAAGAAAAGCTTGATAACAGATGGGGCATCTAGGACGTGCTTCAGCAAGTGAGGCCTGGGTTCCCGCTGGTACACACTGCATCTGCGCTGACTGGAAGCCCAGAGAGCAGCCCCACGGAGTGGGGAGGGGTGGCGGGAGGGATTCACTATGGTTCAGAGACCTCAGTGCCATTCCCCTTAGGGTGTTTTTGGTTTTGTTTTGGGGTTTTTGCTGCTGAAGCGTTTTGTGTATTTTGTTTTTTTGTAACACTGTATAACGTTCAGGTGTTCAGCCTTCCCCCACATCTATCTACGCTACCCCACACCTGTCACCACAGAGCTAGTCTCCACCCACCCATATCCAATGGCCCCTCTACCCAGCCCACCCCCGCCCCGTGACTACCATTCTGCCATCAGAGTGGAAGGGCTTTTCTGCTTTCGCTTTGTCTCTCTACCCATCTGTTTGAGTGTGATCGCACAGCATTTGTTTCCTCATCTCAGCATTAGGTGTCCAGCCGCAGAGAGAGGACAACGGCTGAAGAAGGTATGGTGTACTGCGCAGTGAACACCCCAGCACTCATGAAATGATACAGCCCTGCAAAGCAGGGGATGGGTTTTGCCCAGAGCAAGCAGGAGGGCTGGAGGGTGGAGACAGAGGGAGGAGGAGAGGGGTGGCCCTCAGCCTGAAAGTACCCTGATGTTCTGGTGCAACTGCCCCCCTCACGCCACCCCACCCCATCCCCCACACCTACCTCTTGAGCTGGCGGCCTGGGCCTCCTCCTGCAGCACCTGCAAAGAGCCGAGTGGAAGCAGAAGCTGGGCCTCTCCACCTGCCCCCGTCCTCGAACAGCCCAGGCCCTGTCGGGAGTCCTCCTGGGTTGGCTCTACTTCTGGCCTGGACTTGCCGGTCAGACCCTGCCTTCTTGGGCATCCTGGGAGGCCTGGTAGGTGGCCTCCACCCGTGGCGAGCAGCGAACACAGCAGCCCGGCCCCAGCACCTGGACGCTCATGGAATGAGGGGACCTTCAGCCCTATACATGGGACAGAGCAGCTCAAGTGGCTGCCACAGCACCCCTTGGGGACTGTACTTCACAGTGCACAGCTGTGCACAACAGCCAGGAAGGGCGTTGCAGCCCCACCTACAAAGATGGCCGCTGAAGCCCAGCATGAGAAGGTAACTTGTCCAGGGTCACAAAGCCATATGGGACCACATCCAGTCAAGGCTTCCCACCCCCAGCCGTGTCATCCTCAGTGAGACCATCTGAGGGCCTGACAGTGCCCACCCACTGCCCTGTCTGGTGGGCTTCTCACCCGCTGAAATCCCCTATAAACAAAGTAGAGGAAGCCTCGGCCCTTCCATCGATGCCAGCCCAGCCTCAGAGGTCCCCCAAGTGCCGGTCTGCTGCTCCGTACCTGGAGTGAGGCCCACTGGGCCTGCGTTCTGCCTACTTCACTTGGGTCCTGGTCAATCTGCGGCACCAGACAGCTATCCAGCAGGACACTGCATGCCCAAGGGACAGAAGCAAAGGGTGAAGGTTAGAGCTGTTAAACTAGCCCTGAAGCCTGCGGAGTACCGGGCTCATGAGCCAAGTACAAAGGCTCCCAGCACATGATCCCGCAGTCCAAGACACATGCTGGAGCAAGGGCCAGTGATGGGCACAGTCAGAGTTCTAGGCAGGATGAGGGCTTCCCGGAGGAGGTGATGTGGGTCTTGAGGATGCGGAATTGACTATGAGGAACAGGTGGGAAGGGTGTCCAGGAAGGGGGAGAGCATGTGCTATTAGCATGGAGGATGGTTTGGGGTACTGTCCTCTGGAGTGTGACCGAAAGACATTACATAGTGTTCAAGACATATGACCAGTATTTATTATCTAAGAGTCTCCAGGCAGCTTGAATGATACAGACAAGGCAGAGAATATGAGAAATACGAGGCCCAGCGAGATTAACTGACATGTCCAAAATCACAGAGCAAATTACCCACACCACATAAAGCTTAACTACAAGCCCTAGTTCTTTTCAAGTCATAATAAGAGCCACCCTAAGGCCGGGCACGGTGGCTCGTGCCTGTAAGCTTTAGCCTATGAAGCGGCCGGGGCTAGGGATCGCGGTTCGAGTCCCACCTGGGGCCCGTAGCGAGACCTAGTTCCAAAAAAATAGCTGGGCATGGTGGCGTGTGCCTGTAATCCCAGCCACCTGGGAAGCTGAGGCTAGGGATTGCTTAAGTCTGTGGTACCCCGGGCAACGAGATCCTGCGGTTCCATGGACAAAAATAGCGAGACCTAGTCTCAAGAAAAAAAAAAGAGCCACCTTGAAACTTCTGAATGTCTCAGGTCCATGGTCCAGGCAGTAGACATACATGAATGAAGGGGAATGGGGGAGGCTATAGGGACCAGGGAGGACTATGGCAAATCAGGAAACACATGCTCCTCTGAGTTGGCAACCCTGCTGGCCAGAAGGAGGGTCCAGTGAACCCATCTTCCAGTTTTTATTTTTTTAATTTTTTAAATAATTTATTTATTTATATTTCACTTCATTTTAATCTTCGGGGTCACCCACCACCTCCCCTCTCTGACCACTCAATTTTTAAAAGGAGCCTGAATCTCCAATGAATAAAAAGAAATCAACCTAAAACAAAAGTGGAATCTCTAGGGCCGGGCACGGTGGCTCGTGCTTGTAAGCTTCAGCCTATGAAGCGGCCGGGGCTAGGGATCGCGGTTCGAGTCCCACCTGGGGCCTGTAGCGAGACCTAGTTCCAAAAAAATAGCTGGGCATGGTGGTGCGCGCCTGTAATCCCAGCTACCTGGGAAGCTGAGGCTGGGGATTGCTTGAGTCTGTGGTACCCCGGGCAACAAGAGCCTGCGGTTCCACAGGCAAAAATAGCAAGACCTAGTCTCAAAAAAAACAAACAAACAAAAGTGGAATCTCTGAACTATTAGATGCTAGAAGATAATCTAAATTAATAATCTATATTAATATGCAGATACCTCAAAGCATGTCTTCCAGCTGCAATGGATCCTTGTATGTCAGAGTATGACGTGTGGGTTAAAATGATTACTCAGGACCGGGATGATGGGACTTAAATATTAGAATTAGGTTCTGTGCCCAAGAACCCCAGCCCAGCCCACAGATCCCTGTGGCCAGGAGCTCACCAAAGCTGCACCCCCTGTGTCTGTTGCCCAGAAAACCTGGATTCCCTGGACCAAGGGGAAGCCTCCTGAGGAGGGCAAGGAGGAGGGGCGGAACTGCAGCCTCAGAGGGCTGGAGCCAGCAGCCTGCGTGCAAACATCAGGGGATTCATATTGTCACAACTGCTCCCACAAGCTGTGTGCCAGGCACGAGGTCAACACAGCAGCTCCCCAACTTCTCACCAAAGTAACCTGAGAGACCAGGGTGGGGGTGGACCCCTCCCCGGTTTAGAAATCAGAGGCCCAGAGCTGTCAGACAACCCATGTGTGGTGGCACAGCCTCTGAGATGGACCCGGGTAAAACCCCAGTGTCTCTAATCCCAAGGTAATGTCCTTAATACTTGGCTGCCAGCCTCCGTCTGCTCAGGCCCTTGTGACGTAGGGGAGTGAGGTGGGCATCTGGCCTGTGCAGACATCTGATTCACTTGATTTCTGCTCATCGTACAGCTATTTCCAGGATGATCAGGGACAGACTCTCTACCCTGCCCAGGGAGAAAAAGATCTCCTTAAAGAGATACAAGTCACTAGCCTTCAGGGTGTCTCGTCTGTAAAAACAGAATTAAAACGTCAACCTTATAATCATCATTACATGAAGATGAAGATTCCTATGTTCATAGAACATATTTCTTTTTTTTTTTTTTTTTTTTTTGAGACTAGGTCTCGCTATGTTGCCTGGGGTAGTCCTGATCCCACCGACTCAAGCCATCCCCAGCCTCAGCCTCCCAGCTAGCTGGGATTTCAGGTGTGTGCCCGGCTGTTTTTTCAAGACCAGGTCTTTCTTTTTTTTTTTGAAGCTTGGTCTCACCATGTTGGCTGGGGAACCACAGACTCTTGTTGCCTGGGGTATCCCGGACTCAAGCGATCCCCAGCTTCAGCCTCCCAGGTAGCTGGGATTACAGGCGTGCGCCACCACGCCCAGCTATTTTTTGAGACTATGTCTCACTATGTTGACCCGGATAGGTCTCAAACCCACGAACTCAAGTGATTCCCAGTCTCAGCCTTCCATTCTAGGCTGGGATTAAAGCCGCATGCCATCGCAGCCAGCTTCAAGACCAGATCTTGCTATGTTGCCCAGGGTAGTCCCAATCTCATGAACTCAAGTGATCCCAGGCCTCTTGTCTCCCAGTGCTTGGAGTACAGGTTCATGCCTCCACGCCTGGCCTATGTTCATAGGACATCTTATAACAGTTTCTCCCATCTGCAAGTTCATTTGGGGTTTTGATTCCAAAGGAAATTAAAACGTCTCCCACTCTTGAGGGAGACATCTGTCCTGCACAAAAGGGTGTTCAGGATATCCCGCGATGAGGGGTCTGGTAGATTCTCACAGGGGCCGCCCCAGTTCTCAGCACATGGTCCTAGCCAGCAGCCTCCAGTTCAGGTCACTTCCAGAATCAGGCCAAGAAATCATTGTATGGCCTCAGGGAAGTCCCCTGGAAGATAGCCTCAGTATCTGTTTGTCCATTGGACTGCCTCTGTTTACCCATCTGTCAAATAGGTAGGACTTGTTCTGTTGTACAGCGTGACTTATTTGAGAGAGGACAACAGGGCCAGTGAGAATGTCATGGGTTAATGATGCACCTCTGAAACGTACAGGATTAAAAGGCAATGGTATTTCAACTTAAAAAAAAAAGTCATAAAGTCTCCCCAAGAAGGTGGGTCCCAGACTCTCGCACTCTGAACACTGGTTAACAGCTTTCTTGGTCTGTGGTGCAAGTGCTAGCTTTGACCTGACCCTGAACGGAACCCCAATTCTGCCCTTGTTGGCCAGACCCCGCTCCCCCTAGACAGACAGGGTGCTGTCTCTGAGCCTCAGTCTCTCATCTGTGAAATGGGATAATAATGGGTGTCTTCCTTTGCACAGTGGGAAACGAGTGCTATTCGAATGGAAGCGTTGTTATGATCATTCTTATCACAATGGCTATTAATCCCCGAGGAGGTGGCGTTCTTCAGGGCTGTGAGCCGCTCACGTGGTTTAGGAAATATTTCGCACAAACATCTCCAGCTATCAAGACACCTGGCAAGCCCTGTCAGCGTGGCCAGGGATGTTTCGGGATGCAGTACTCCAACTCACGTTGCCCCTACTGGCAGAGTACCCAGTGCCAGCCCGTCCCCTTTCCCGCCTGGCACAGGAGCAGCAGGCCATCGGCTCCTGGAAAGTCCCCAAGTGCCGGGATTTCCAGAGGAACACACCATCTGGCTGGGGTGGGTGGAATCCCAGAGATTCGCTGGCTCCCCGAGTTAAAGTTGCAGGGTGTAGCAGCCACCGTAGCTTTCGAGGGTCTGTCAGCCCTCTTCCCTCCCCACTTCCCAGGCTACCCCGCGGGCTGCACCCCCAGGTTAAGGGGGCTGTACCCCCTTCCTGTCATCCGCAGGAGACTCTCCACCCGGCACAGTCACCCCAAAAGAAGGGAGAAGCCCTCAGGGAGAAGCAGCCACCTACTTGGGTCTCGCTGTCTTTGCCGGCAAGGATGCCCATGGTGCAGGGGTTCAGCTGGGGGTGGGGACATTCATCCCAGCCCAGGGTCCGCACGCACAGCGGAGCCTGGAGCTGTGCTAGCTCCGCTCGGAGTCGCTCGGAGTCGGCGAGGCCAGTCCCACAGCGGCTCCAGAACCTCCTGCTTCTAATCAGAATGAGGGGACGCTCAGGGAACTCTGCAGAGGTCCCCCCAGGGAGGCAGGTGGGGACCGAAAGGCCGTGGTTGCTAGGAAAGAGGAGCTGTTGCCGACAGAGACCAGGTCGCTAAGCGACAATCTGCCCGTTACCAGGGCCCACGCGTCATCAGTAACCCCAGCGCCTCCACAAGCTGGCCAAGAGCAGCCTCCCCGACAGGGACAGCCCAGGCTGCCCATCCTGAATCGGACACCCTCTGGCATGCCCATCGGACACCCATCTGGACACCCATCGGACCCTGGGGGTCACAACGCACCACAGAGCCACCTCCCTCCCCGGGCTGCCTGGCCCCAAACGTTCCCTGAGTTTGAAACTCTGGGTAAACATTTGTGTGCGCATGTGTGAGTATGTGGGGCTGCAGCATCTGGGGGCAACTGTATGTATGTACTGTGAGCATGTGAGCATGTGTGAAGTGGGTTCTGCAAGTGTGTGTATACATGTGCCTTGTGTGCACACACTTGTGGACATGTGTGGTATGTGTTGCATGTGCATGTGCTGGCTGTGAGGAGGTGAAGGGTGTGTTTCCCTGCACATGGCAGTATGTGCGGAGCCCATGTGTCTATGTCCTGGCTGGTCTGTGTCCCCTGTGTCCTGTGCACTGAGAACACACATGTAGTAGTGCAAGGACATGCATGTGAGCACTGTGTCACCAGCTTTCAAGTGCGCTCAGCTCAAGAGGTCTAAGAGGGGTTTTCAGGCCTTGACCTTGGGCACCCAGGTCTGGTGGAGGAACAACCCCTATGCTATGCACTTTGCACAGAGGGGTGTGGAAAGCAGGGGCAGATGAGGAACCACAAATACCCAGCTTCTGAGGTCTTCTCCAAGCAGCCCGACCCTGGGGGGTGCCCAGAGGGCAAAATGAGGGCTGGGTGATAGAAGCTACAGGGAAGGAAGCACACTTGGTTTTGAAGGAAGAAGCTTTCATAAGTCTGAGGTGTACATAGACGGAACAGGTTACCACTGCTCGGTAGTGAGCTCCCCAGCGCTGGGAGCAAGCAAGCCCCGAAAGATGGCATTTTATGAACCGGTGACTAAGACCAATGACTCTGGGCAGAGCTCCAGTTCTGAAACCCTGTGTTGAACTCAAGGCTTAACTCTTTGCCGATTGGGACTTAAAGTGAATCTCCATGGGGAAACAATAGGGACCTTCGGGGGGACATTCGCTCCAGGTCAAGGCCTGCCACGCTGGTTATCGCAGCCTGTGCTTTCCCCAGCTCTGTTAGGCGACTATCAGCCCCCACTTTACACGGTGGATGCAGAAATTCTGTAGGGCAAGCCTCGTGCACAGGTCGTTCTACCAAGGGGGCAGTGGAGCGACTGTGCTAGCCTACTTCAGGCCATGGCCAGAGGGACAGGTCATGGGCTGGGGATACCACGGACAGTGGCGTGGAAGGCCAGGGAAGACTGCAGAGGGTCAGAGCAAGGGGATAGATTTAATTGATCTGACCTGACTACGACCCCAGCCTCCTTGCTGCTCTCCCCACTGCCATCGCGCCATGACTCAGCTGCCAGGTGGTGCTACCCCCTGCTCACAAGCCTTCAATAGCTCCCCATTACTCCTCCCAAAAGAACAAGTCCAAGGCTTCTGCCACCTTTGCAGCATCTCCTCCCAGCCCTTCCACGTCCTGGACAAGTACCTGCCAGCAGATCTCATCTTCCTTCTTGAAATACTGTCCAAACTTGGCCCCCAGGCTCCACATTCTTCCCAGCTCCTCCCTCTCACTGGTGGTGCCTCCGCCTCAGTCTTTTCTGGTTCCCCCTCATCCCTTTGACCTCTACTCTGATGTTGGGCCTCTCCTCTAGCCACACCCCCTCCCTAGCAGCCCCTCAGGCCCCCCACTTTCCAGTCCATCTCAGCAACCAGCTTAGATGTCACCTCCCCACGCAAGTCCCCCTCCAAACTCCAGACTCCAGTTGCTCCCCTGCCCGTCATCTCTCGTCCAGCCACCATGCAGCAGCCCACAGTACCAGCCCTCTCCCTCGTGGGGGTCCTGCTCGCTATTTTTCATCTTTATCTTAATTATGCTCTCCTGTGGCTGTGAACCTGAACATCCTCATGGATGTGGGCGGAGAATCGGCCACAAAATGGGCAGGAGAGCAGAATCCAGGGCAGCTCTGAAGGTACCCAAAGTTAGTGGGCAAAGAGTGGAGGGAGAGACAGTCCTCCACCCAGGCTGTGTCCATTATAGGGAGAGCGGGAGGCCGCCACGCATACCCCTCACTCATCAATCCAGATGCTCGCTCAACTCTCACGTGCTGCTCCCGGCTGCGGGCACAGAGGAGTGGATGCAGTAGACCCGCATCTGCCCCCGTGAGCTCCTGTTCATTTGTATGTGGGTCGGGGCCGGGCACGGTGGCTCGTGCCTGTAAGCTTCAGCCTATGAAGCGGCCGGGGCTAGGGATCGCAGTTTGAGTCCTGCCTGGGGCCCGTAGCGAGACCTAGTTCCAAAATATAGCTGGGCGTGGTGGCGCACGCCTGTAATCCCAGCTACCTGGGAAGCTGAGGCTGGGGATGGCTTGAGTCTGTGGTACCCTGGGCAATGAGAGCCTGTGGTTCCACAGGCAAAAATAGTGAGACCTGGTTTCAAAAAAAAAAGACTGTGTGTGGGTCGGGGGTGGGGTGCTGAGTGGCAGGTAACACAAGTTCATTATGAGCTCAGTGGGGGACCCCCAGCCTCCCTCAGCCTCTCTGGTCAGTGCCCAGCGGCACACACCACAGAACAAAGGAAGGAGCCCCAAATGTGTGTGCCCACCCCAGAAGCCCAGCTGCCCCACTGTAACCCCATCCCTTGGGGGTGGAGTGGGCCAGACAAGTGACTTACTCAGGCTCCTCCTCCTCCTCTTCTTCTTCCTCCTCTGCATCCTCCTCCTCCTCTTCTCTCTCCTCTTGAATCCCAGGCAGCAACCTGAGTGGAGGTCAAAGGCAGGTGAGCCCACTTGCAGCCACACCCCAAGCCCATTCCTGCCCCCATTTTCAGCAGGATGTTAGGTCCCTGAGACCAGGTTCGAACTGCCCAGCCAAGACTCACTCAGGGGAAACCCCTCTGAGCAGCCCTGGCTCCCCTCCAGCAATGGGGCTGCTTCACCATCCTGGGGTAACCCCCAGGGCCTCAGTTTCCCCATTTCTGCAGTCTCCATCATGCACCTGAGGACCCAACACCTCCCGGCTTGACCTTAGCAAGGCCACCCGTGGGAGCCAAGATCATCACAACCCTGTGGAGGCGGCGCTGCAGCCACGGCCATAGTCACACACTTTCACACCCCATGAGCTCACCCCGCTTTGGAAACGCAGCCTGCACACGTGCTCACGTGCAGAGACACACGCCTCTGTGTTAAGAACAGAGTCTTGGAATCGAGCTAAATGTCCATCAAGCACGGACCGGTTAAGTAAGTGCTGGCACATCTCTGCAAAGAACGTGGCCCATGCATACCAAGTTCCATTTCCAAACGTAAATAGGCAAAATCCCTACAGGCACACGGGGGAATGAGTAGAGGAAGGTGCAAGGCCCAGGGAAGGAGCTACTGTCCCCCCAACACCTTCGGGCCCTAGCCCCCACCCCAGGGGGTCTCCAAGCCCCTCTCCGAAGCATCTGCTTTTCAGGTGCATGTGATATGCTATCTTTTCCATGGGAAAAAAAAATAAAGAGGGGGCATCCACGTGGCCTGGAGTGGTCACCGCTGGACCCGTGGGAGAGCAGTGGGCACCCAGGAACAGGAGCAGGCTCGCTTCTCACACCTCCGCCTTCACGCCTCGGGGATTCTGTGCTATGTGCCTGTCATCTTCCCACTGATCATGGTTTGGGGCCTTTTCTGGCTCCCACCTGGGCATCTTCTCCACAACCTGGTTCTTTTCTTCATCAGCTGGAGCCTCTGCTGAGCCCTGCAGGCTGGCACTGCCCTTCTGAGGCTGGTGGTCTTCCCAGCAAGGGTCAACCTCTTCGAGGATGAGATCGGGCTCCTCCAGCCCCCCAGGGAGGATGCTGACTGCAGGGGACACAGAGCAGGGGAGAGCGGGCTGGTCCTCCGGGGTCCAGACAGGGCACTGGGGGCATCACCAACCCTGGCTGGCACCCAGGCAAGCAGCAGAAGGACCTGTTACCAGCAGGACCACAAACAAGCAGGCCAGCTCGCCACTGGTCACCCCATCTCCTTCCCTTGCCTCCCCCCTCTTTTGAAAGCCTCTGGATATGGAGCTTCAGCTACAGCTGGTTTTGGCTCCTTTGAGACCTCCATCCTGGCATGGGCAGAAGGAGGAACAATGCCCTCATCATGGTACCGCCGGTGATGTCAAAGACCCAGACTTGGAGTCCGCCGTGCCAGGTCCAGATGTGGGCGGCCTGGCATGTCCCGAAGGGGCCAGGAGGGCTTGCTGTCCCTGGCAGACATACCACACCTGCTTCTGGGAGTCTTTCTCTTGGGGCCTAGCGGTGTCTCCCTCCAAGGGGATTCCACGTAAAGGTGGTTCCACCCTCAGAGGGGAAACTGCCATCTACGTCCCCTGTGCCTGACCATGAAAACGCTGGGTCGAGACATTGGCAGCAGGTGTGGGAGTGTCTCGGCAAGAAGGTCACCCCCACACACAGGATGTTCCCCCAAAGTGCTAGGTGTTCCCCCAAAGCGCCAGGGGTCTTCGTTGCCCTTTACCAAGCAGGAACACTAAGAGTGACTTTGTGGAAGCTGACCTCAAACCTTGTCCTTGGCTTCACCGTTCATGGTATCCAACAGCAATCATAATAATAACAACGGTATAATAATAGTAACGGAAGCTGCATTTTTGAGTCCACGCTATGTGCTAGAACTCACACAAGTGATTCAATGAGTCTCACCAACCTTCTGGGGGAGAAGAGGTATTATCCCCATTTTATTTTCCCTCTTACATGTTTTTTATTTCCTTTGAGATTAGGTCTTGCTATGTTACCGGGGTAGTCTTGAACCCGCGGACTCAAGCAATCCTTGGCCTCAGCCTCCCGGGTAGCTTGGATTACAGGCATGCGCCACCACACCCAGCTATTTTTTGGAGACTAGGTCTTGCTATGTTACCGGAATAGTCTTGAACCTGCAGACTCAAGCAATCCTTGTCCTCAGCCTCCCAGCACTGGGATTATAGGAGCGCGCCACCACACCCAGCTCATTCTTACATGTGTTACTTCCCCATTTTATAGATTGCCAAGCCTGGATGTCTGCTCTCCAAACATTGTCTCACACTCAGCTCCCACCTGCCAGCCCCCAGGCCCAGGTTTTTCCCTGTCTTGCTTGCCTAAACCCCCCCCACCCCTACGGGGGAAGCCTCCCGTGCACTCTGAACTACAGTCCTATTCCTCTAGCCCTACATGCCTCTGGCTTTGACCCTCAGGAAGCTCCTCTAAGTGTGGCCCCAAGTTCAATGGCAAGAGGTGTTCTACGCTGCCATGCACAACGGTGTTGCATCTCCATCCCGAGCAGCTACTCATGGGGTAAATCCCTGCTAACAGAGTCGCCCAGGCCACAGAACACACCCTGGCTTGCGAGTTATGAGTGTTTGTGGCAACCCCACTGGGTAAGAACAGCATTCTCTCCATTTTAGAGACCAGAGAGGTTGTCCAAGGTCACACAGCGTGTTGGAGACAGTGCCTGGTTCACTGATGGGCTGGCCTGGAAGTACCTCCCTGGCCTCTCAGTCACTCAGAAATGGGCTCAGATGAGCCAAGATGGAGTCCTTGTCTACGTCCTCACTTCCTTCCTCACTAACCTCTTCTAGCCTGGTACTGCTCTGTAAGGAAGCATGTCCTCCTGGTCAGGCCAGGCCTGCACAGCCTGCTCTCTGCTGGCCTCACAACAGCCAGAGGTTCTGCAGCTCTGAGAAGAGGAGGGGGCTCAAGGCACCAGCCAGCAAAGGGGGTCACAGGCACCGCCACGCTGATCTTGGGGCAGGGCCCCGAGCGGGACCCCGAGAAGGAGTCACTGTGCCACCACCCCAGGGCCTCCGAACCCCTCTCGGCAGGTATCTGACTGGTGGTTCTCCTGGCTTTTCCAGGCCCCACAGCAAGGGTGGGGGGAGGCAGGGTGGGGGTGGGCAGACCATACATGAGCTCCCCGAAGCACTGCAGGAACTCACATTCACATGGAAACTGCCCTGTCTGGGGAGTCTCGGGCTTCCTCATCAGCCCACCAGCTCCCAATCGGCATCCCCTCTGCCCATCCAATGGGGTTCTGATTTCAGCGGGGAACGTCAGCGGCCAGTCTGAGGAAGGGGCTCCTGTTTCTGGGAGCAGCGAGACAAGGAGCCCAGGGTATGACTTCTAAGCCAAGGCTCCCACTGGGACCAGGAGTAGTGGATCAAGCACAAACTC
>PVHY01028617.1:0-15038 GCA_004024945.1 Uropsilus gracilis | reverse complement strand
GGGCAAAAATAGCGAGACCTAGTCTCAAAAAAGAAAAAACAGATGTGGATATTTTGCCCACATCTCTTATTTAAAATTCCAAAACAAGGCCGGGCATGGTGGCACATGCCTGTAAGTGGTAGCCTAGGAAGCTGCAGCAGGGACCAGAGATTGTGGTTCAAGTCCCGCTGGGGGCACACAGCGAGACCTAGTTCCAAAAAAATAGCTGGGCGTGGTGGCACGTGCCTGTAATCCCAGCTACCTGGGAAGCTGAGGCTGGGGATTGCTTGAGTCTGTGGTACCCCGGGCAACGAGAGCCTGCGGTTCCACAGGCAAAAATAGCAAGACCTAGTCTCAAAAAAAAAAAAAAAAGAGCCTACATAGAATGCAAAATAAAGTTTTATGCACTCCTTAGTTTTACACTCATTGTTCAACAGTACTGATATGTTTACTGAAAAAGTATAAACATTTTAATTACTGACCTGTATTTCATCCCTTAATTGCAATTACACTGAAAACGAAATCTGTATTTTTTTTTCAAGTGTTCTTAAAACATAAAATGCTAACATGAAACACACAGGTTATTTGGAACATCTGAAGAGGCATAGTAAATGAACGGTGCAGCCAGGGAGGTCATGTTAATGCCAGAACTATGAAGAATTAGAGAATTTTGGATGGAGATGAATACTTCACGAAGCGCTTGAAAAACCTGACCTGAGCTGACATGGAGCTATTTTTGTTTTTATTTTTTCCCATCTAGTATGATGATTTTTTCTGTTGCATAAATATTAATTCTATTATGGGCAGTTTTTTTGGCTCTCTTTACAGATATATTCTGTTGCCTGGGTCTTAAGAAATAGCCGTTTAAGATACTTCTTAATGTTTTCTCTTCCTTACCCTCAATTTTCACTTAAAGCAGATACTTCCATTATCCCCCCAAGTGGGACAGGAATGGAGCAAGCACTGAATGTAATGAGGAGGAAAGAATGAGGATAACTTGCCACAGTAGTGATCATTTCCCATTTGCCTTCTTTTATAATTCTACTTCTTAGTCTTCACTTAGAGTTCAGTGGAGAACTCCCAAGTGAGAAAAAGAATTCTTTTCCATCCAGAATTTTTTCCCATCCAGAAATAGTAAATCATTTATATATCTTTTATTAATATAGCCTCTGTGTTGGTTGGCGCGCGGAGTCTGCCTCAAGATGCTTTCTAGGCCTCTCTTTTGTACCTGGGAATGGTTACCTGCCTGAGCCTTGAAGTGTTCTTTTTCACATGGCTTCCTTGTGAGTATTTTAGCATAGAAGGTGTCATGATATGAGAGAAAAGAGTCTAATATACAATTGGATATGGATGTATTTGTACACATATTGAATGGGATAACACAGATAGCATATGTAACACATTTCCTAGCCTTCATTTCAGACGATCACTGTGTTCTATGCTGCTGCTGCTGCTGCTGATTATGGGTGTTGTCACTGTTCTAACACTCAAAACACAAACTTGCTATTATCCCTGTTCCTTTCACTCGTGAGTGACTCTGGGCCCATCTTGCTCTTTCTGCTGCTAGTTGTTTGGATCAAAGTAAATGGTTTCCCCCATTTTCGTGGAAATGTAAGTTGCAGGCTGATTAAGAGGTCATAATCTGGATTGCGTCCTTGTCCAGGTAAGTGCCACATTGCTTTCCTATGACCAGTGATTTTGTACAGTATATATTTAGAAGGTAGAATACGTTCTCTGATTTATCCCAGAAGACAGGTCCGATTTCCTTTTCATGGATCACAGCACTGTTTCCTCTTCCAAAAACAGCTCACTTTCTTATTCCACAAAAGAAAAGCAAATCTTTACTCTAGAAGTGCTCATATATGTTCCAAATTTGACCTCCTCTGAATCTTCTAAGGGCAATTGAAAAAAACTATAGTTTTGTTCTCCGAGAAAAATGTATATAACTTAAAAATTATCTAACCTAGGCCGGGCACGGTGGCTCGTGCCTGTAAGCTTCAACCTATCAAGCGGCCGGGGCTAGGGATCGCGGTTCGAGTCCCGCCTGGGGCCTGTAGCGAGACCTAGTTCCAAAAAAATAGCTGGGCGTGGTGGCGCGCGCCTGTCATCCCAGCTATTTGGGAAGCTGAGGCTGGGGATTGCTTGAGTCTGTGGTACCCCAGGCAATGAGAGCCTGCGGTTCCGTGGGCAAAAATAGTGAGATTTAGTCTCAAAAAAAAAAATTATCTAACCTTTGAACCCAGAAACTTCATATACTTTATTTTTCAGTATATATTAATAATCAATGTTTGTCACACATGATTACAAAATGTGAATTTGCATAAAGAAAGAAAATAAGGATTTGTATATAGTTTCCAGGATTTGCTCTATTAGCATATTAATGTTGAACGTCCGTGTTTTCTCATACCTTTCAGTTCTTGGCATAGGATTATTGTGTGCGTGTCTTTGTAAAACTGAACTCTAAAATTTTAATGTATTTGGAAAACTTTCAAATGTCAATAAATGAAAGCTAATGGAATATCAACATTGAGGTTCAATCATAGAAGAGAGCTATGGTTAATAACAAATTTGCATTATAATGCAAATGAATTATAAGCATTCCCATGGAACTCCAAAATAGACATCACTCTAACAGAGAGGCAAAACATCTTTTAGTCACCATACCTTATTTCTCTTTATTGCTCACATCTACACTTAAATATTTTTTATATATTGTTTGTGGGGTCTCTATGCTTTCCCCCAAAATATAAGCTTTGTGAAAGCAGAGATTTATATCCCTGGCACTGGAACTACATCTGCTATAATACCAGCACTCAGCCTAAATTTGAATTGAGTTCAACTGAAATTTGAATAAACAGATTTCACACTATGTATTCCTGTTCATTTATTATTTTATTCATTGTTTATCATTCTTCATGTAGGAGAATATAGATTTTTTTTTTTTTTTGAGACTAGGTCTCGCTATTTTTCCCTGTGGAACTGCAGGCTCTCATTGCCTGGGGTACCACAGACTCAAGCAATCCCCAGCCTCAGCTTCCCAGGTAGCTGGG
The DNA here is from genome assembly GCA_004024945.1 of Uropsilus gracilis. Lineage (NCBI taxonomy): Eukaryota > Metazoa > Chordata > Mammalia > Eulipotyphla > Talpidae > Uropsilus > Uropsilus gracilis. Next base: position 12,009 of record PVHY01028617.1, on the reverse strand, counting down.
ATTACAGGCGTGCGCCACCACGCCCAGCTACTTTTTGGAACTAGTTCTCGCTACAGGCCCCAGGCGGCACTCGAACCGCAGTCCTTAGCCCTGGCCACTTCATAGGCTGAAGCTTACAGGCACGAGCCACCGTGCCCGTCCGAATAAAGATATTTTTTGATGGATGAATGAATTAGCAAACTCATAACCTCACCTAGTGTCACTAAATCAAGTGGATAATATCTGAGACTGAGACTGTGCCTACCAGACATCTATTTTCACTCCTACATGTCCCAGGGTTTCCTGCAGAGAGATGGCAGCCATGTGACAGCTCTGGCAATGGACTTTGAGTGGAGTAACCTATGCTACTTTGGGCAGTAGGCGATTAAGAGCTACTATTCTCCTTTATCTCATTCCCTGACTTAGGACCTTGGAGGCAAGGTATTTCTATTGATAACAGAGAGTAGGAGAAAGATGCCAAAAGTGGATTGAACTTTGGGTGAGAAATAAAACTTTCTTGGGTTAAGTCACTGATATTTTAGAATTTGTCAACAAAGTCAATACTTCCTAATATAAAGTCAGAACTAGAAATTTGCTCTTGAGCTATGGAACTGAATAATTTTAGTTGACATAACTAGGATGTAGCTTACTAGCTTGACCTTATGATTTTATTTGCTTGTTTGTTTTACTAACACTCACCCTTAAGTACTTGACTGAAAACAAAGGACATAAAAACCTAACAATGTGTTGAATATGTATTAGATTTTTTTTTTCAGGTGGTGCTATGGATTTGAAATCAAATAGATAGTTTAGTATACCAAATAGATTTTTCTATTATTCTAATTTCACCTAACCTATTGGTTGTTTTACATTTTTGAACAGGAACAGTTAACTTAGAGCTGTAGTAAGAAATAAATAACTTATACTCTAGAGGTGTCATATTTTTAGGTTAACAGTGGCAATGATGGCAAGTATCAGCAAGAAAGAGAGCAAGTATCAGGAAGAAAGAGAGCTGTTGGTTTGCTGGAGTCAATGTTCTATTTCAAAGTTTCCCATATCTGTTTGGTTATACTTGTAAAGTCAATTCAGTAATTTATTCATAAGTCTGGGAATATATATGTATAATGTATATATTTTAAATATATAATGAGTGTGTATATGTATGCATATGTATGTGTATGTATACTTGTGTATAAACACTTCTTCAGATTAGTCAGTAGTTAGGTTCAAATAATTTGCTGTTAATAATGTATATATTTTAAATGTATAATAAGTATGTAAATATGCATGTATCTATGTATAAATATATATAACATTTCTTCAGATTAGTAAGTAGTTGGTCCAAATAACTTGCTGGCAACAATTTCTGTGTACCTGACAGACATTGCTATGTTTTCCTCAAAAATTTAAAATTTCCTCCAAGGTCCTTTTGATCATTGTGGTCACCTACAGTCCCTTAGGATACAGAGTTTGGGACCTATGGATCTTTAACACAGTGCTTGCAAGGATTTGGATAGATGTTTGTAGTCCTTCACAAACCTCCATTTTGTTTTAGAGAAATCTGAATATTTATATTCACAGCATATCCAAAGGTTGTTACCTGAGCTTCTTGTAAAATATGAGGATCGTGTATTATTGTTCTGTGTATTTCACAGTTGACTGAAAGAACTCATCAGATGAGATTAAAATCAGCGAGTTCATCAGACAGAAGATCAAAATGAACAACTTAGTCCCTGGTGCTTCCAGACTTTGTTCTCCTGGATTCAGAATCTATGACCTGGGTTTCGTTTCCTGTGATTGTTCTGGGTAATCCTTTACAGCCTCTTTGATCAACTAAACCTTGAATGAAACTTTTAATTGTTTACATTCTTCAAGTTTTGGTCTTAGATTTCAGTTGTAGTCTATGAATGGATGGCTCCAAAATCATTAATTTTTTTCTTCCTATTGGCGTTTCCTTTTAAAAATCACTCCAGTCCTTTGATAAAAGACAGTCAACCTTGAGAATCTGGTGGCAAGATCTTGGGAAGACAGAAAGTCAGGACAGTCAAAGGGGGCCTGCTTGACCACCTTCCCTCAGGCCCTCCAGAGAGAAGCTGAAGCTAATGAAGGGCGCTATAGGTATGACCAGCAATGCAGTGAGTGGCCCGTGAGGAAGCAGGACCCAATGGAGAAGACACATGACAGCCACACATAGTATCTGGGGGCATGACTTCAGAGAAACGGTCACTTTCCCACCGTCTGCCAGATCAGAGGGTCTTCGCTCTGCGCAGGAGACTCACCTGGGGAAGAGTTTAAAATGTCAAGGCCGAACTTTATTGATACAGCTAAATTTAGGGAAAAAAAGCCCAGGTAACAGGAGCTTTTGCAAAGCTCCTGAGAGGATTCCAGAGAGTAGCCAGAGTTGAAAACTACTCTCCTAGATGAAGCAAGTCTTTGAAACAAAAGATGGTGACAGAAAAGTGAATTGGAGTTTTTTCCTGGCCTACCAGCAGATTCAGGAGACAGGGACCCAGATCTGTGAGCAGTTATCTTGCTACTACAGAGAGCACAGGATAAACCTAACGTGGAAATTTGTGGAACTAAAATCTGGAGAAAAGTCAAATCTTGACGACATTATTTGAGATACTCCTGATCCTTGCACTCTGCCTGTAAATTCTATTTTTAGACACACACACACACACCCACACACACCCCTTCTCTTTTTTTTTTTACTTAAACAAGGATGATATTGATTTGTTTGTTTGTTGTTTTTGTAAAGAGAGAGAGCAGAGAGCTACTACTCCTTACCTCCCTCTTTCCACCAAAACCTTCATGGGGTTTTCAAAGGTTATTCACATCTTAGGCTTTTAGAACAGATTTTGTTCTTTCATTGGTTGGCAGAGACTGCTCATTGAGTCTTAGTATTTGTTCTCCCCTTCTTTTATGTAATAGCATTTCTAATGAACGCTTAGAAAAATGCAGACTACAACTCTTAGCCTCCACTGCAGCTGTGGCTATAAGGTTACATTTATATTTATTTATTTATAAAGGCAACTAGTTTGCAAGCAGACAACTAATGTGGTATCACCTAGAATTCTTTTTTTTTTTTTTTTTTTGAGACTAGGTCTTGCTATTTTTGCCCGTGGAACCGCAGGCTCTTGTTGCCTGGGGTACCACAGACTCAAGCAATCCCCAGCCTCAGCTTCCCAGGTAGCTGGGATGACAGGTGCGCGCCACCATGCCCAGCTGTAATTTTTTGGAACTAGGTCTCCCTACGGGCCCCAGGCGGGCCTCGAACCGCGATCCCTAGCCCCGGCCGCTTCATAGGCTGAAGCTTACAAGCATGAGCCACCGTGCCCGGCCTTCACCTAGAATTCTTAAAGACAGAAAGAACTGGCCCTTTTCTTTGTTTCCTCTGTTTTGCTTTCTGAAGCACAGATGTCACCATCTTTGACTTGAGGATGAGGTCACCATTTAGAAATGGTGGTGTGGTGAGCCAGGTGGGGAGCTTGAGTTCTGGGAACTCTGGAGAGCAGAGCCACCAACGGCTGACTCTGCCCCAATACTTACAGAATTTCGTTATATGAAAGAGAAATGCATTTCTATCATATTAAGCCAATACTAGTTTGGATTTTCTGCCAATCAAAACGGTCAAATCCTAAGTAAAATACCATGTAGATTTGGACCATCATTTTGTATCTTTGAGTACAAAAGTCATTATTCAACATTTCTACCCCATCCAGCTCTTTGTCATCTATTGGTGAGATCAGCATGCCATCTGTGCCACTGTTCAAGTCCTTAGCAAAAATGGGATCAGGAGAGGAGCAAGGATGGTAGTCTCTACCTACTCCAGAGATCTTTTCATCAGGGACCTGTGACCTAGCACCTTATCTTTGGATACAGGAGTGGGGTGATATGGATGAGGATATCCCCTATAAATCAGTGGATCTTAATGAACCACTTAGAAAACTTGTGAAAACACAATAGGTGGGCCTCACCCCCAGAGCTTTTGATGCATTACGTCTGGGATGAGACCCATATGTTTTCATTTCCAACAAGTCCAAGTGATGTGACATTGATGATACAGTATCAGTATCTCCATGGTGACATCGGATCTACACTTTGACCATTATTCCATGCTCTGCCTTTTTTCAGAAGGTAAACCTTAAGAGAGAATATTTAAAAGTGGTTTAGCTATGGAAGGAAAGTCCGTGAAGAGGCAAGAAGGAAAAGACTATGGAGTATCAGGGAGGGCTGGGTTCTGGCTTATAGATAGGAAGCCAGTAGGGTCAGGTATAGAGGAAGGTAGATTGATCTATTAGATCTAGGGAGGTTGTGGAACTCCTGTCCAGTGGATTAATTTTCTTTGTGAAGAATATGAAAGAGCACTAGCTAGAAAGAAGCATGTTTTCCTCTTTGAGGAGAAACATAAACTATTTTTGGCATGCACAATATCCCAAGGGGGTGTAATATATACTAAGAAGCGCAAAGAAGTTTCAGCAGGGTTGAGTACCTGTTTCAGCCGGGGTGCATACCTGTTTAAGGTACTAAATGACTAATCTTCATTATATTGCTAAACGTAAATATTAAACGTTAAGCAATTCCAGGGAGGAGATGGCACTGTTTGCCAAGATGTATCTAGCTCCAGCTAAGTGCTCGCTAAATATTCAGTTCATATTTAACAGAAAATGAGCATGTGAAGTTCACTTTGTAGTTTAGAGCTTTCCTTCCCCTCACACCCAAAAAAACAAAGTGACAATTCCTTAATTTTTATATAGATATTCTTTTTATTACTTTCAATGAATACAAATGTTTCAGAGCTATTAAATATCGTGACTCTTTTAAGAGAGTGAATTCTTCATACATCATGTCTATACCACACCCTTAAAAAAGTCAACAAATATACAACCACCAAATTCTGAAATGCAGGTTCCTTTCTCAAGTAGAATAATAAGCTATTCCAATAGGTGCTGCCCTCTTTCAGCTTACTGACACATAGAAGCAGCTAGAATCCTGGCTCACCTGCCTTTTTTTTTTTTTTTTTTTTTTTGGAATTTGGGGAAATAAGGAGTAAATCAGGGATCAGTTGGAAGGGCTCACTTTCAGGTCTGTGCTAGGTATTGACTTAAGATTGTTGCTATTCTGAAATAAATTAAGACCAGTGGAAAATCAGAGAACAGCTCTACCACTAAAAGGATACACAGAGGAAAAGGGGGTTACCAACTATCTTAATTCCCAAGGGATGAAGTTGGTGTCTGGGCTATGAGGTTTCCAGTGCTACACTTCTGGTTGTCCAGGGCAAACCAGGACTAAGTTGGTCCTGCCCTTAGCAGGCACTGACCACTGGGAGGAAACTCCTACCCCCAAAGTATCTGCCAAAACAAGACTGCTGTTTTGATTTATGGTAGAAGACAAGGGCTTCATGGATGTGTGACTAGTATAGTACAGTCACAGACCCCACTGTCAGAAGAAGTGTGTGCGCAGCTTATCATTTGAAAGTCTTAAATTTCTTTAACAATGGCCCCCTATATTTGTTTTGTGCTAGGTCCTGCACATTATGTCATATGTCATTATAGCGTGTCAGCAAATTTTGTAAGAAGGAAGCTGGGTTTCCTTTTTATTTCTGTGTGAATTTATGAAGAGATAGAGAAAGTTTCTTTCTCTTCCTTGCCCTCTTTTCCCTCTCCTTTCTCTCCTCTTTCAGGTTAAGCAAAATCTATGTGAGGTATTGCCTTGTCCATTGCATTTTTAATATATCTGTCTATTATCTATTTGTTCTAGTATGTTTATTAAAGCACAGTGCCATATCACAAATATTAAGATATATTTGGTTAATTGTAGCATTTCTTCCTTGAACCTGCTACTCCCTGCAAGAAAAAGTGACCAGAAGGAGGAATAGATACTATATAAGAAAAGGTTAAGAAAGTATGTCAGAACAGTCAACGAAGGAGACTCCAGGGAGTCCCTGGGAAAAGCCACATAGAACCCCCATCAAAAGAAAAAAACCTCAGTAAAGATAAAAAAAAGGGTGCTAATTGAAAGTTGAGAGAGAGGGGGAGTTTTATAGCAGAGGTGATAATAATAGACACTTAGTGTGAAGCTGAGGAAAAGTTAAAATTGGGGAGGGTGGATGGTGGGCAGAGAGGGTCCATTCACAAATCTCTCCTAAAGTTCTATGTGCTGGTAATTTTAATTCTTTCAAGTTATTTCTACTTCCTCTCTGGGATGTTAAAATAAAGCTTTTACAAACAAAGAGTTTTTTATTGGGGTACTTTCAGGAGGTTTTTAATGTGGCCTTAAGGACAGGGATGGTGACTGAGAGGGGATAAATAAGGTTAAAATGGGAGTGTGAAGCCAGGATGTCTGATCTGGGTGTAAGGTTATAAGAGGTCACCTTCAGGGCTGGCTGAGCTCTGCTGTGTTCCCACACTGACAGAACTTCCAAATCAGAGAACATTCCAGGGGGTCCATGGGTGGGCCTTGCAGGCCAGAAGGTGAGAACAACTCCACTGAAGCCTTATCACCCCTTCATCCCAACTGAGTGAGGCCATCAACACAGTCATCCCAGTTCTTTTGTGGCTCTGAGGCTGTTCTGAGCATTAGGACGTTGGGCACCATGGCTTACAAAGGTCTGTGGAGTAGGCCTGCTGTGCAAAGCCCAGGCTCTTAGAGATTTTAAATGTAATTTTCTTCCTATCTTTGGATGGGTACATGTCAGAGTCATGTGATGGATGAGGGCACCAAAATGGAAGTTGAAATTGGATGCAAGGGTTCTGCCCTCAGGCTCTGGAAGGAGAGCCACAACCTTGTTTCTCCTTTTCTATCTGGTGCTTGTGGGTAATAGAGTTAACAATTTAGCTGTGGAGATCTGGAGAAAACAATCTGAATTTCCAGGGGGAGAAAAAAGTATACTGCAAATGCAAAGTATAACTTGGCTGGAAACATAAATTTTTTTTAAAAAGAAATCCAGTTGACTTTATGAAAGGAGTCATGAATTGTAGAGCAACCAAGATATTACAATAGTTTATGCATACAGAGTATTTTCAGACAAAAAGATTGTAGGTCAAGGTTACTAACAAAAGAAGAGATTTTCCAGGTCCAACCAACTCTCAGGGAAGGGGCAGGGGTTTATAAGTGACTTATTCCTGGTGCTAATTAGGAAATTCCAGGTTGATTGGTTGGGATTGGAAAATATTTTCAAGCTCTGTTGACATATACTGCACATAGTATAAAATGAACAGTTTTAAGTGTACAGTTCATTCTAGCTCTACTGATGGATTTTTAAAAATTATATATATATAATATATATATTATTATATATTATATATATATATTACATCATTGTGCATCCTGGTTTTCTCCCATTTCCTTAATACCCATTAACCATCTTTCTCTTTTTTTATTATAATTTTTTATTTTTGGATTTTGTACAACACATGATTACATAATTGTTGAGCCCCATAGGATTACCCCACCCCACCATCTTTCTTAATCTTAGGTGCCCTCCACCTCCCCCCATTTTCTTCCTCCTCCCCTTCTCTCGCTCTATGGTTCGGTTGGTTCTAATTTTTCATATTCATGGAAATGAGTAATTTTTAAAGCCTATAAAACTTGGCAAAATGGTGTTTGGACCCTGAGTTGTATTAAATTAGGCTGAGTGGCTTCCAGATATTGAAGCAGAAAAGCAAGAGAGAAGTTTCCAAAGGACTACCAAGATGCTCAAGAGTTAGGACACCAAACAGGGAGTCTTTATTGCTGTCTTGGTAACGTCCTTCCACTATTAAAGTTGCTCCTCTTTTTAAGCCCTGCTTTATCAATTTTAAGACTCAGAACATTGCAGTGAGAGGAGTTGGAGTGACCAGAAGGGGGGGAAGGGGAAAAGGAGAGTTAGGGTGGAAGATAAGGGGTACAATATGGAAGGGAGGGCCAAATCAAAGGGGAACGACAACCACACAGACATGACCAATATTGTATGAAAATTACAAAATAAAAAATTAAAAAATAAAACAAAGCTCAGAATAAGGTTGTTGATATATGGTTTTAAAATTATTGTGCACATCTGCTCAGCATTAGAAATAATTTCTATGAAACTGAATGCATTTAAACATTTTGTTGGGGTGTTTGTGAAATCAACTCAGGTCCACCTAGGAAAAGATGGGAGTTGTATTTGTGTAGTAAAGTAAAAATTTGTCAGAAAGATAAATATTTAAGAAAATGAGGACAAAGTCAACATTTTATGAAATTGAAATTACTGTTGGATGGTGAATATTTAATCTTGGAAGATGTGCTTCTGTTCCTAATGGTCACTTAAAAATCCCAGTAAGCCTTAATTAAAAGCTATTTTTAACGGAAATCTTCCAAATGATCCACTAGAGGGCAGCATTTGATAAGGTTCAGTAGATATATACATTTACTGTAGTTTAAAGATACTATGGTAGTTTAATTTATTGTATTACAATGATAATAGTAGAAACATTTACTGTGCTTCCATCAGTACAACTGAAGTAAGGAAGCTTTGCATGCTTGGTTTGTACAAGGAGCAAAGAGTTCTTAAAGCAGTATATCTTAAGTTGGAAAGGGTGTGTTCTATAGTTAAGATGAAAAAAGCATTCAAAGGAACTAAAAACAATTTAGGTAGTACTTTACAAGCCCTGGTTTGATCCCATTGGTTTGCTAAAAAGGAGTTTGGTTGTTTTAACTCAATCTCCAACACACTATTTACCCTCCCTGGGAAACCATCCAAATTTGGCTGCATTCCATATGCTAGAAAAAGCTCAGAGCCAGAGCCAATTGTGGGTTTGACTGTGGTGACAGAACAGCAAGAAGGAGAGGATGCTGGCTGGTTGCCAGGGTCCAGAAACATCACGGCCACACCCATGGGGTGGGAGTGATGGGGAGGTGGCAAAGAGGTATGCCTGGAAATAGAAGGCTATCAATAAATATTGTTTCTCTTCTAGTTATTTGCATGCAGTTCTTTATTACCTTGTAGTATTGCTTAACTTTTACGTATTGTATTTGCAATTTTAAAAATTTAAGAAATACATGTGCATGGTAAATAAGCACTGTGAGGTGCTACATTATTAAGAATGGAAGATATAGCCACTCTTCAGAGGAACAGCAACAATACTGGAAATGTTTATTATGCAGGAAATGTTCATGCAAGAGAGGTTCATGCAGAAATTTAGGCTTGTATAGGCCTATGTATATATTACAATGAACTTGTCTATATAGGCAAACAGAAGCATACTATATATATATGCTCATGTTAACCTTGCCTTTGGTTTTTGTTGTTGTTGTTGTTCAGTAACATATCTTGGAAATCTTCTCTAGCTAAGTCTTTTCCAAGTGAGACATCTATCTCAAAGGAGGAAGCTTCTTTTTTTGTTCGTCTCAATGTGTCAGAGGAGAGTACTAGGAACATACTAGGTGTTTAATAACCATTCTGAGATTGATTGGTTGGACTGTCAGTCTGCTCCTGATGAGGTGGGATAGGGACAAAGAATTATAATCACACTGAGGAATTTGTTTTTCATCTTTAAGACACACTAGTTAGAAAGAGTTCATTGGGTCATCTTGTCTAATATTTTCCTAAATTTCTAATACTTGAAATGGACAGCAAAAGCCTTGTAATATTTTGGTCTGTGAGTTGTCTCAACTTCTCTCATTCATTATTCTACAGAGAGTTGTGTTTTTGAATTGGGCAGGTGCTCATAATTTCATTATTATGACTGAATATTCTCTTTTATCACTGGATGAGCCTAGAGAAGTCCAGCATCTCCAGAATGGTGGGTGGTTTCTCTGGATTTCTTCCTTGAGAGCTTCAAACATGTTACAGTTCCCTTATTGTGTAGCTTGTGGACTCTTGTGAGAAACAACCATCCCACAGCCCCTGCCGCCTCGTGAACACTACATCTGTCCAAGGTCCCTTCAATGTCACACAGAGCCTGTTCCAACTGCCATGGAGATCTATCGCTGGCCATCGATGGGGATGTGACCACTGAGAGAGGACTATGGCCATTGAGTACCACCTGCTTGTGGTCAGTCAGCCACCAACACACACCCATCTCTGAGACACAGGCCTCAGGGGGCTCCATGTCTGTCTGTTTCAAACCATCCTGCTGACTACATCAACTGTTGTGCAATCATCCAGATCTTTGTGGGTTCATCGTTGATTCTGGCAGGTAAAGAATGTTGGAGGCCTTGAGATTACCTTTCTTAGGATGTTTAATAATAAACAGCAAGAAACAGTTACTCAGGTTTCTCCTCCCTCCTTCCTTCCTCCTTCCCCCAGTGTGACTCCACCCTTTTATCGCCTGCTCCCAAGCCCAGGTGAGCCCACTCACGCATGCACCCATCCACTGGGTCCAGGCATACACAGTCATGGGGAGGGTAGAGCACCACAGGTGCTGGTCATACAGGACAATGGGGGAAATGCCTGACCAAATCATCTACCCTACATCACCTTCCACAGATTGTATACCAGCAGTTGCCAAGACTGTCCACTGTCCTCAAGTTTTCCTATTTATGGGTGTGGCATGTTTTACTCATCAGCTCTAGCTGCTATCTGGCAGTACATATTCTGTTTTTGCAGGTGTTGATCTCCTATAGTTCTTTGGCAGTAGAAACTTCTGTTCTGCCCCTTTCTCCAGTGCAGTCCCTGTGTTCCAAGTCCCCCATGTGGACAGAGACATCAGTGACAATAGCAGAAGCTGTCTCTTGGGCTTTGCTGCCCCAAAAGTCTCCAAACACAACCAAATCTCAATTTCTTTCTACTTTCTCAGCTGTTTTATCTCCCCCTTTATGCATACAGTGACCTTCTGGAGGTCCTCCAGGGACCATTGACTTTGTTTACATATAGTTTGGTTGTCAGTGTCTGGAGGAGGTGAGCCTAATATCTGTAGTCTTTTTTTTTTGAGACTAGGTCGTGCTATTTTTGCCCATGGAACCGCAGGCTCACATTGCCCGGGGTACCATGGACTCAAGCAATCCCCAGCCTCAGCTTCCCAGGTAGCTGGGATTACAGGTACATGCTACCACGCCCAACTATTTTTTGGGACTATGTCTCGCTGTGTTGCCCCGAGCGGGACTCGAACCGGGATACCTAGCCCCAGTCACTTAATAGGCTGAAGCTTACAGGCACAAGCCACCGTGCCCGACTTGATATCTGCAGTCTTCCCCCACCCTGGCAGACTCTTCATTCTAAGGATGGTGTATTAGAATAGTAGAAACCACATGCAAAAATCTTGGTACCTTTTTACTGTATATCCTTAAAAGTTAAGATTTTATTTCATTTTTTACAAGATTGATGTATTAACTATGATACATATCACATAAGGCCTTTCAGTTTTTTACACCATTCCCATTGAGACAAGTACAATACCTTGCAGCCAATACATAATTTTAAAAACCAAACCAAACAAAAACACTCGAGTCAGTGCCACCTCTGCCTCGGCCAAGAGCTGGTCATGCACTATTCAGGCTGGGAAAAGTTAAGATTTTAATAGTCTCGATTGAGAACTCTTCCCCCCCCCCAAAAAAAAAAAAAAAGAATGGTAGACTTTATAATTTAGAAATATTCATATTTGGAGGCCGGGCACGGTGGCTCGTGCTTGTAAGCTTCAGCCTATGAAGCGGCCAGGGCTAGGGAGTCCTGCCTGGGGCCCATAGCGAGACCTAGTCCCCCAAAAATAGCTGGGCGTGGTGGCGCGCGCCTGTCATCCCAGCTACCTGGGAAGCTGAGGCTGGGGATTGCTTGAGTCTGTGGTACCCCGGACAATGAGAGCCTGCGGTTCCACAGGCAAAAATAGCAAGACCTAGTCTCAAAAAAAAAAATTAGAAATATTCATATTTGGACAGAATTGAGTGCCCTAAAATAAAACCACACATCTACAGTCAACTAATCTTCGACAAAGGTGTGAAAAACTTACCGTGGAACAAGGATAGCCTCTTTAATAAATGGTGCTGGGAAAATTGGACTAAGACATGCAAAAAAATGGACCAAGAAATCTCCCTTACCCCATGTACAAAAATAAACTCAAAATGGATAAGAGA
>PVHY01028616.1:0-15043 GCA_004024945.1 Uropsilus gracilis | reverse complement strand
TAACTCAACTCATTCTCATTCTCAAAATGAGGTTCCCTGTTCAGCTCCTGGGGCTGCTGCTGATCTGGAGCCCAGGTATGGGCAGAGAGGGGGGAAAGGAGGAAGGGGTGGCTGGGGAGCTCAGGGGATCCTTGGCTTTGTGTCAGTTTCTGTCTGAGTGTTGAGTCCCTGTTCATGTCTAGAATGAGCCTGTGATGCCTAAGTCTCTAAGAGCGAGGAACAGTTCAGAAGAAACACGGACTGTCCTCTGATGATGGTTGAGATAGGAAAAGCATGCGTTTCTGACTCATAGCTGCAGACCCTAGTTCCTTTTTGTGATTACATATTATGGAGGTATGAATCAAAACCACAGAAACTTACAACACTATTTAGCCAGAATTAAATAAGAAAAGGCTGATATTGAAGTGAGCCATAATTTCATTGATAATCTTTTAATTTTCTCTCATCTTCAGGATCCAGAAGGTTATTGTGTTGACCCAGACCCTGCTCTCCCTGACCGGAGCCCCAGAGGAACAGGTCTCCGTCTCCTGCAAGTCTAGTGAGAGCCTCCTATTCAGTGATGGGTACACCTGTTTACAGTAGTACCTGCAGAAGCCAGGCCAGTTCCCAAGGTTCCTGATCCATGTAGTCTTCAACAGACCTTCTGGGGTCCAGACAGGTTCAGAAGCAGTGGGTCAGGGACAGATTTCACCCTGAGAATCAGCAGGGTGGAGGCAGAGGATGCTGGCATCTATTACTACTTGCAAGAATCTCATTACCCTCCCAGAGTGGTTTAGTCCCAAACAAAAGCCTCCCTGCTTGGTGAGGAACCAGCTGCCCACATAGGCTGTTTGTCTGGTAGCAGCATTGAGGATTGTCTGTATGTTCTTAAGAAGAAGATGCCAGAGGCCTTGGGGGTGTAGTATCTGGGGACAGAGTTCTTTAGCCACACATCAGACCTCAACCCATCAGGCACTGTCAACTGCAGTATGCGGGCATGGTGAGCCAGCAAGAGTGTCCAGAACAGAAGACAGAGGACCGGACATGAGACCCGACTGTTGGGAGAACTGGATAGAAGCTCATCTCATCACTCCCTATCCTGTCTTCAAGTTTGGTTTATATTTAGCCGCCATAAACACTGGACACGTGAGTAACATTATTGACACGACAGATTAAATACCCTGGGGGCTGCGCTGTGCTCAACATTACAATTTCCATAAGCTAATATTTGACTAGACTCAAATATTGATGGTCTTCATTCTCCCAGCTTCTTCTTTCTCCTGTTCATAACCTTTCCTTTGCCATGAGGATGCTTGAGACAGGTAGGTATTCTGAACAACTTCTCCAAGGTGGGGTGCGGAGAAAAGAGTTGTTTGAGAATAGTTGAGAAACTCCGGTATTTGGGCATCTGAATAGATATTGTGATGTCACAGCAGATAAATATCTCATGGTAACAGCTCATAAGTTCACTTAACTCGATAAAGAGTGGATCTTGAGGAAATAGAAATACAGGCAAGTGAACATACAGCTTATTGTGTTTAGGGGAACACAGGAGCTCAGACGATAGACATCCAGAGACCCTAGGACCCTGATACCCAGTACCGATGATGGGTGACAACTGGCAACTATTCCAGACACAGTCATGGTTGACATATCTGTGAGCCACTGGAACCACTTGCAGTTGCGCAGCGCCCCCTGCTGGATGCTTCTCTTTCAATCCTCAAGCAGGAGGAGGCTCACCACATTCTATAGGGAGACACACTTCCCCACTTAGCTCCTGCACCCTATGCTGGGCACTCCTCAAGCCCACCTGCTGCTCTTTCTAGCCTGTGTGGGCTGCAATCCTGAGGGCATCTACCTCCTGTCCCGCCCGTGTAATCTCCTCACCCTGCTGGGTCCATATTCCTACACCTGTTCCTGGGAGCTGCTGTGTCCCTGGACCTGGAGGAGGTTTGCTGATGGGGGGTGTGCAGGTGCAGGGACAGAGTAGACTCCAGGGGGTCGCTGAGGAGGTGTTCTGGGAGGACCTCAGCTCAGAGCTGAGCAGCTGGGGGAAGAAGATAAAGAACATGAGCTACAGTCCAAGGAGACTGGGACGTGTACCTGGTCCGTGTCTTGACACAGCACTAGGGAGGGAGGGAGACCTTCAGATATGGGGCCTCAACCCCTGACTTTGGGGTTGAGGTGGACATGGTGGGCAGAGCCCTGAGAAGTGGAGGGGTCAGGGGTTTAGCTGCAGATGAAGTCAGTGTGGAGGACACTCAGTAACTGTGCTCTTGCTTGCAACTCAGGACACATGATTTTATTTCTCTTTGCCTCAGTGGTACTGAAGACAATTTCTCACACAAATAATATCAGAGGTCATAAAGTTAAGGAAGCCCGTCTAAGATCCATAATATCAACAGACTCAAATGTCAGTACAATTTCTTCAATTGCATATGATAAGCCCTGTATTGCATGGAGAATAGGAAATACAGCCTGTTGTAAAGATTGGTGAGACCCAAAGAACACCGCCCTCAGTGGGCCTTAGATGATTAAGTGTCAGAAAAGAAATTGCTTCTCAGGCAAATTTTTGCTGCCCTGGAGGGACCTGGTCCCTGGGGAGCCTCTGCCTCTGAGCTGTTACTGAGATAAGCCCTTGCAGCTGTGCCCAGCCTGCCCCCTGCTGATTTGCATGTTCCCAGAGCACAGCCCCTCCACACACTTACTCATAGTCTGTCACAGCCCTGCAGGAGACACTCCCTGTCAGGACAAGGTGTGGACATGAGGGCTCAGCTCAGCTCCTCTCCCTCCTGCTGCTCTGGCTCTCAGGTGAGGTGGGACATTCCAGGACCTGACTCATCCCTGGGTGGTTTGGACCCCTGGCTCTCAGGGAAGTGCTTTGATAACGTCATGAACAGTGTGGGTGTGTGTTTTCTGTTTCCCATCTCAGGGGCCAGATGTGAAATCCAGATGACCCAGTCTCCATCCTCTGTGTCTGCAACTCCTGGAGAGACAGTCACCATCACCTGCCGGGCCAGTCAGGATATTAGCGAGTGGTTAGCCTGGTATCAGCAGAAACCAGGGAAAACTCCTAAGCCCCTGATTTATGATGCATCCAGCTTGGAAAGTGGGGTCCCACCTCGGTTCAGTGGCAGTGGATCTGGGAGACACTATAGTCTCACCATCAGCAGCCTGGAATCTGAAGATGCTGCCACTTACTACTGTATGCAGTCTAATAGCTGGCCTACCACAGTGATACAAGCCTGAACAAAAACCACCCAGGCAGCATAGGTGTGAGCCTAGGCAGGCCCAGCTATTCCTCATGCTGCCCCATTTCTTGAGAGCTGCCCTCACATGCAGCTCTGCCCTGATGGGGATTGGAGTTTTCTAGTAGAAAGAGTTCCTCTCTTCCAACATCGAAATCCATGAGTAGTACAGTTGTTACTGTTAATAAACATACATTAAGATTTCCTTAACTCCACAGTTACAAGGGGCCTCACTCTTGGTGTGTCATAGTCTGAACAGTGTTTGAAAAAGGGCAAATGACAAGGATATGCATCCACCTTTGTACCAAGAGTGAAATCAGTAGCCTAACGTAGCGTTGCTTTTCACTTGCTGTCTCACACTCTCCTAAAACCCCTGAAACCACTGATCGGTAAACTACCTCCTTAGTGTTTGCTCCAGAATACCCTATGGTTGGATCAAAGCCTGTTTAGTATAGGTTTCTTCACTTAAGAAATGCTTTATGTGATTTCCATGTCATTTCAGGACTCATTAATTCACTCATTTTCAGTGTTGAATAATGTTCCATGGGGTGTATGTGTTATCACTAATTTATACATTTAACATTTACTGAAGGGAATCTTGCAGGCTTCTAGTATCGGCACCTAGAAATAAAATGGTATAAACATCGTGTCCAAGTTCTGTGTGAACATCAGCTTAAACATTTGGGTCAATAGGAAAGAGTCTATTTGCTGCTGGACCAGATGGTAGAGAGGGTTAAGGAACCCGCAAGTTGTGATCCCAAGTGACCATGCCATTTTGCAATCACCAAAGTAACATGAGGTAGAGCTCCTGTGGTGGAAAGGAGGGGCTCTCAGAAATAATAGTTGGCTGAACGAAAATGAGCAGTTTTTGTCAGAGATTGCTAAGTCTTACTAAAAGTCAGGCAGTGGGGTGGGGAGTGTGACCCTGAGAGAACACAGATCTGTGGGGATCAGGCACTCTTCCCTCCTGCCTCTCTTGGACCAGGGCTACACCCTCATCAAGGACACCAGTCTCACCTTTGTCCATCTGACTCGGGTCTCCAGTCAGGATCAGAGGAACTTTCGAAAATGTGGCTCATGCCCTTCTCTACTCAAATCTTCCCTATTCCACTTCACACAGAGTGAGAGTCCGAATGGCCAGATGGCTACCTGACTTGTGTCCTCCCCACCTCCCTGTTACTCTCTCAGCTGTTCTGTTAGCATGGTGACCTCAGGGCCTGTGAGGGGGTCATTGTTTCAGTTCAACCACAGGGAGAGAGGCCTCCAGTGCTGCTGCTGGTGAGGCTGAACCCCGGTACCGCGGGAGACTCAGTGACGAAGCCTCTGGCTCCAGAGCAGTGCTTGCCCTACCACGGAGCCAGTTGGTGGGATCATGGGGAGATGCAGGGAGAAGGTGGAAGCTAGCGACAAAAATGGGTGGTGCAGAGAGTTCTTTCTTACATACCATGTAGACAGGTTTCAATACTCAGATTTTATTTACGCTATTAATAGATGCTGCTGAATGCGATAGGAATTGACAATACAGCTGTTTCAGCATATTTGGCAAATGAACTTACAATCTTGATCAAACTATTTTAGTACTGGAATTGGAATTATCACTTTTGCTTGAAAGACTTAATATTTATCTTTACTTTGAGATGATCTGTGTCAGGAAACATAAAATAATTACAAAAATAAATATGTGCCAAAAATTGTTTGCTACCTGTTGTCAGGTAATATGTAAATAAACAAAATAAGAGAGGATAGTCTACTTCATTATTTTTATAACAATTTTTGAGTTGGAGCCATTAAATAATCATCAGATAAATTTAATTCAAAATTTTAAAAATACTAGCCAATCATGTAAACACAACATGATCTTGATTAGAAGTAAGCACAGAAACAGAATCTGTAACCACACACACTCACATGCGCACTTACACGCACACACGTCACACAAACACATATTTTATCAAACTTAACCACAGACCTTGGCAGCAGCAATGGCTCCATGTGTCCATCAGCCCTGTCATCAGCTCTCACAGTGTGCTCCTGCTCACACATAGAAGGTCCTCATCTGCTCCAGGACCAGAGCTGCTCTGAATGGATGTGTTCAGATACACCTGGGTACAGCTTCAATAAAGAAAATGGAACCACATTCTCTATGTCTACCAACCTCTAAACACTAGACATTCAGGACCCTGGATGTACACAGGTTTCCCCGTGTGCTGGTTACACAGGTTCTGTCTCTACAGCCAGGTGATGGGCTGGGTGTCCTTGGTCTTGATGCTCAGTGCAGGGCTGGCTCGTCTCCATCCTTGACCCTTCTTCCCTGTCCTTTCTGCAACTCAGCAGCTGCAGGAAGTCTTCCTGTTCTACATTCTTCTTTGGATTCCATTGGTCCAGGATGATGCAGACTTTTGGTTGATCCTCACCCAAATTCTATTTCCATGGACATATTCTTTCATAGAGAAAGAAGCAGAATCACATTGGGTAGTGAGAGGCTTCATAGACAAGAGTTGTTTGCTGATTTCATCCAGCTCATACTCTGTTCCCACCACCAGGGCAACTTGTGTTCACCCTCATACCCTACCCGTGTGGTGATCTCCCTATACTGTGTGAGCTCCAAACCCATGGGGTGTCCACTTTCACCCTCCTGTGTGGAATCTCCTGGCCCTGACTGGGTCCTAATGCCCAGCTTCTGTCACTGAGATGTACTCAGGGCCTGGTGGGGATTGGCTGATGGGGAAGTGCAGGTGCAAGGCAGGGACAGAGTAGACTCCCAGGGATCCCAAAGGAGGTGGCTTAGCAGGATCTCAGCTCAGAAGAGAGCACCAGGGAAGAGGAAGAAGACTTAATCTATATCCCAAGGACACAAGGGTGTGTAATTGGTCTGTGTAATGACACAGCGCCCGGGAGGGAAGGAGACCTGCAGATTAGGGGGAGAATAGCCCTGAACTTGGGGCCAAGGTGGATGTGGTGGGACATGGTGCTCAGATGAGGAGAAGTCATGGGCTCAGCTGGACATGAGGTCAGCTTGGAGGACACTCGGTATGTGGGTGTTTGTTTCCATGTTGTATCTCATGGCATCTGGCTGGCAGTGTTAATAAGTTCTCACACCAACAACATCAGGGAATCAAAGTCACCTGGAAAACTCATGACATTAATAAAATATTGAGTTAGGCATATAAAAGGAGTCTGTGAAATTATTTTAGTATCATCCATTAGAGAATTGAGACCAGAGACACTCTGCTCACAGGAACTGATTCTATCCTGTGTTCATAAAGCAGAAATGCTTTTTTTCTGGCAGCCAATTTATGCTGCATCTGAGTTGCTGAGAAGAACACCACCTGCAGCTGGACCAAGTCTGCCCACAACAAACCCGTTATTTGCATGTTCCCAAGGACAGCCCCTCCCCCAGACTACCTAAAAGTCTGCCACAGCCTTGCAGGACCCAGTCCCAGTCAGGACACAGTGTGGACATGAGGGCCCCCACTCAGCTCCTCAGCCTCCTGCTGCTCTGGCTCCCAGGTAAGGATGGAAACACCAGAGACCTACTCAGCCCTGCATGGTCAGGACCTCTGTCCCTCAGGGAAGTACTTGATAATGTGATGAACAGTGTGGGTGTGTGTTTTCTGTTTCCCATCTCAGGGGCCAGATGTGACGTCCAGATGACCCAGTCTTCATCCTCTGTGTCTGCATCTCTGGGAGACAGAGTCACCATCACCTGCCGGGTCAGTCAGAGCGTTAGCAATTATTTAGATTGGTATCAGCAGAAACCAGGGAAACCTCCTAAGCCCCTGATCAACCGTGCCACTAGTTTGGTAACTGGAGTCCCATCCCGGTTCAGTGGCAGTGGTTCTGGGACTGAGTTCACTCTCACCATCAGCAGCCTGGAACCTGATGACCCTGCCTCTTACTACTGTCAGCAGTATATCAACTTCCCTCCCACAGTGATAAAAGACTGAACAAAAACCACCCAGGCAGCAAATGTGCGACACTGGGCTGCTGCAGCTGTTCCTCCCGCTGTCCCACTGCTGAGAGCCTCTCTCACAAGCAGCCATGCTTTGAAGGTGACAGTACAGTCTTGGCAGAAGGGGCAAGGATGCTCCTTGGAATCCTAAGTTGTTCCCACCCCAGGTCACTGACAGCACAGACAGAACACAGTCTTGTCTACTTTAATAAACTCAAGAGATGGTTCCACCTGGAGCCTGGCTTATGGCATCTGTCAGGGAAGTCACAGTGGATGGCTGGAGTAGTGTTTATTTGTTTTTTCAATAATCTTCCAATATGTAAGGAGTATGAGACTAAGGGAAGCAGATGGTTAAAATGGGTGATTCTCATTGCTCCCCCATAATTTGGAGCATGGAGCTTCATGCACACCCTGCTTTGCTGGGGGGCCTCAGACCTCTATGTTCTGTCCAGAGCCCAGGGCTGGGGACCTACTGCTCTCAGCAGCCTGCAGCACATCCCCAGGTGACTGTTCCATCCTCTGCTCTATTATATATCTGCTTCCATGAGCCCTTGGGGAACACTGGCTCCTGCTCTCCTGACTGAGTCCTGTGGGGTGAGTGTGTGGAAGCCATCATTTTGCAACTCCTCAGGCCAGTCACAGAGGCAAAGAAACTTTGAAAATGTGTTTCTGGAAGGAATGGTGAGAGCCTGACAGCACACAGCCCAGCACAGCCTCTGCTCCCATTTCAGAATATTTCTTCTGAGGGAGTGACAGTCAGAATACACCTGATGGACCTGTAAGTGTCAGTAAGCCTGAGATCACAGGCAGCAAACAAATATAGCCTGGAGAAACTGCCATGTATTACTGTCAGCAGCTTTCAGTGGGTACATAGAGATTCAACATGAAACCAAACCATCTAGGAGACCTCCAGGGCTTGTCTGGTGAGACCAGCTGCTTCCTGCACAGGCAGCTGGTGTGGATTCTGCTCATGTTAGCATCTCTGCCCTGTTGGAAATTCCGAGTTCTGAAATGGCACCTGGCAAGACCGGAACTGTGATGACTGGATTTTCCTTCAGACTTAGCTGCGCAGCCAAATCAGGAGCAATTTCACCAGCGATGCCATTTGGCCCAATTCACATGGATGAACACCTTGTAAGTTCTGTCCAGAGCAATAATCAACAACATCACAGGACCAAGCAGAGTGGGAAGAAGAGTTACATCTCTTTAACGTCCAGTTAAGGAATTACATGCATGGAAATTTCAAAACATATGGAAATTCAGCTGTATTCAAAGTTCACACACATTTCATAAACTTGCATTCTATATAACTGAAATAAATATGGAGAAGATAAAATGATAAAACACATAATTGGCAAGTGCCTCTAAGTATCATCTATTTAGAAAAAAATAGAAAAACACTGTGAAAGGTCAGAACATTATGCAGAAAAATCAAAGCAAAAGTAGAAAATAATAGACCACATTGTGTTCAAATATTTGAAAGCCTGAATCTTGATTCCAGACTAGACTGCAGCCCAGTCAGCACCTTGGTCCTGTGCTGTGAGTCTTTGATCAGAGCACTCAAGATTTGACTTCAGAGACTGTGATTTCTGAGAAATGAGGAGAAATCAGTAACTGTGTGGTCACTGGTTTATGGGACAATTTAAACTAATGGACATATAATGAATAGACGGTGTACCAAGAGCCCTTCATAATGTCATCGCAGAGCACACTCTTAATCCACGATAGCTCATCAGATATCTGATGGTAATGTTTTACTGCCAATATTGCCGTCTTCATAGCAAACTTATAATAGTTTCCAGTTTTACAGGTCCAGAAGTAGAACAATCTAGGAAGGGAGAAAGATGCAATAAAACACTTACATAAATGTTCTCTCATTTGCTTACTATGGCAAATATCAGAGACACCAAGACCTGCCCTCACTCGGCCTAAATGAAGGTTCATCTTTAACCCCTTTACTAACTCATTGAGCTTTGTCCCAGTCAGCTTAGTACAGATCAATGGCTCTTAGTCAATGGAATGGAACAGTGGTGTCTCCACGGATAAGACCAGAAAAATTTGAGATGACTTGAATAGGAAACGACAGCTGAGAAACCTCAAAACCTGGTGAATGAAGATGAAAGAAAGAGTCCAGACGTTTTAACAAATGGAACATGGTTTTGAAGAGTCTACAACTCCCATAGCTTGTCACCTGTCATCCAGCGTCTCAATGTACCTCAGAGTCCAGGTGTAGCATTATTTATCTTCAACCTTTCATCCAACCAATGAAAAATCACATTGGCACTGATGTTCCTAAGCTCTATTCAGCCAAAGTGTACTGTGGATGAGTGTTCTGTAATCCACAGAATTTCATTTGTGCTTTTATTTTCTGGAAATAAAACTAGAAAGGGTATGATGTTGGATTTCCCAAAACGTTTTTTCAGTTGTTTCATGGTTTCATTTTCTTTTATTTTGTGTATTTATTTTGTGGAGACTTCTAGCTATTTTTATTAAATGATAAATATTGTCACTATTCTAGTCAATATTATCTGTGGTTGGCAGATATGAATAACTGAAATAAGGAGCAACCAGTTGTCATCATATTTGGATATACTAAGGGACTGTTAATTTGATTAAATCTTAAAAGGCTCCAGTGCAAACCTTCTAAGTTATCCTGATTTCAGAAAATCAATTTTTCATAAATAATCAGTTCAGGCACCTTTGTTCAAGTTCTGAGAGTTTATCGAAATAGAATCCTTTTTCTACCAAAGAGTCATGTTGCACTCAGTTGGGGTCTTGACCCAGGGAGACACTGAACAGAGAGAAGGAGGTCAGTGAGGATCTGGGTCAACACAGTGAAATCCATGTGATCCGGTCACCAGTCAGAATCTCTCTGAACAGTATTGATTCTGGCCCAATTCCTCACAATCCCCTTCTCCTTAAGACAACCCTGAGTATGAGAGGGACAGCCCCAGCTCTGACTGCAATGGGAAGATTGTTCCAGCATTTCTGAAAAAATTTTTTCAGGACATTGTAATATGTATGTCTGGGAACTGACAATTGCACATCCAGGACAATTGCAATTCCCACGCAGGACACACATATTTATTTACTCACGTAATTGATTGTGCTCATGGTGGAATGACCACATCGGATAGTGGTCACTTTCATTGTCCAGGTCATCATTTGCATTTTTAAATGTAGGAGATGGAAATGACTGTTCTCAATTAAAACTACTGTACTTCTCCCTATAGGTAATAATTCCCAAGTCAACCTTGAACATTTATAAATTTCAAATTTTCTGGTTTTCTTCAGAGTGTTTCTTTTTGAGACTAAATAACCCACCAGAATTATAGATTTAGTGATTCTGTCTTGTTTTAATAAAAAAAATCCGTCTTTAATGGCAGGAGGTAGCCGGGTCTGCAGGAATAAAGAGCTAGGAAAAATGCTAACAGAATAATCTCAGAAATTGTTAATTTCCGATAAAAATCAGGCAACAGGACAGAGTGTGGAATGGAAACTGCTGGTTCAGGGAGTCCTCTGAGTTCTGTTGCAGATGCATGTGAGTGAGAAGGAGGCAGCCAGGGACCCTCATGGGCAATGCAAAGACCCAAAGATTTCAGAGAAACCACTAAGTGCTCATTTAAAAAAGTGTCTGTATTATTACAAGTCCAGGGAGTATTATAAAAGCCAAATGTTTCCTATGATTTTATGCCCTCACAGGGTAAAATGATCAATACATGAGTCAGGAGGCTGGCCTGGACCACACCCAGGGGATAGAACGTGTTTTCCTGCTACAAGCTGGAAGCCCAGATCTGCACCCCCTCTTTTGCTTGGCCTGTTCTCCAAAGCCCACATGTACCCCTGAAGGTATTACCAGGGGTTGGCCTCTGTCGCTGGGCAGAACTCAAGGAGGCAGGAGCAGCCTTGGACCCTGGATGGCAGGCCTGTCCTGCTGGGCCTGTGATCCAGATGCAAAGGGAACAGGTGTGTCCATGTGAGGGCATATGAGATCCATGGGGTCAGGGAGCAGAGACCCTGCACCCTGCAGGATCTGGTGTCATGACTTTTCTGGAAGCACATGGGTGAGGCATCATCAATGCTGGGACTCATCTGTGCTTTGATCCACTCCAGATTCTATTGTCAACATTATGTTGCCCAGAATTTATCTTCCCACTCCGAGTGTCTCAGAGAGAAATCCTTCATCACAGCTTGGAAGCATCATCAGGCAGGGATTACGCCAAAGATCAGCCACAGTATAGTGCACCCTACTCCATCCCAGCTCCATGCAATCTGTGTTACCAATTAGCAGCTTCATTCTCCTGATGATATTGATGGCTGTGAATGTTTCAAACCGCAACCTTGAACCTAAAAAATATCAAACACAGGGATCTGTACATTTAAATTAGAATTAATAAAAATTAGAAACCTTACTGATTAGTTGCACTCCTTACATTTAAGTGCTGACAACCCACTGTGATCCTCACCTGTGCCCGTGGGTGCCTCAGATCTGCTCTGGAATGTGTCTGGAAGAAAGAACACAGAGAAGACATGATAGACAAGTTGACAGAGCTAGACCAGGAGTCCTCTGCTTCCTACCCCCAATGCACTGATACGCCTGCAGCCTCCCTCCTGTCCATGCTCTTGGTCCAAATCATGTCTTTAGCATCTCAGGAGACCACAGGACCTGTTCCTTGCAGCCTTGTCACCAAAGAGGTATGACCACTTCCTGCTCACCTGGTAGTCTTTAACTTCAGCTAGATAATAAATTTATTGAGAATAGAAACCAATTTGTGTTTCCTTATGTATCTTCCCTGTATTCTCTGAGGAATAATAGCACCTTCATGAAAAACCTTGCAAAGTCTTCCAGCCCTGACTCAATGGGGACCACATAGAAAATCCTGTCAGCTGCTATATCACACAGTGCCACCAGAAGGCAAAAAGCACCCAGTGAATGTAGACAGGCTGCTGTCAGGAATCCTGAGACAGTCTGAGTGGTTCTGTCCCAGTATCTAGAGAGAGCTCCTAATGGCCTGGCATGTTCTCTGGAGATGAGCTCCCTGGGGGACCGAAATGCTGAGTGTGAACAACGTGCTAGTGTCTGTGCTCCGTGTTGGAAGCAGCCGAGCCCTCCCCACTGCCATGGTTGTGGCCCTAGACCCACCCCCACCTGCTCTGGGCAGGGTCAGCCTCAAGAGGCAAATCAGGGACCTGGAAACCCCAGCTTCTAAGAAAGGAGAACTCGGACTTCATCCTCAGATGATTTGCAAGAAATTGAGGCACTTACTTAAGATGAAGCTAGCAATCTATTTTATATCCTGACCTTAAATATATCTGAGTTAATGAAGAATACTTAAATATTGATTTTCCAAATCATCTTGTTTTATTTTCCCACTTAGCTGACAGTGGGGACTGCGTGGGCCCCAACTCTCACTCTCTATGTTCTATGAGAGGGTCACTGTCACCTGTAGGGCCAGCGGGAGCATGAACATTACCCATCCTAAATCAAGAAAGTCAAAATTGAGTCCCAGCATCCCGCTCCTGGATGCTGCTGGTGGACGTGGTACCTGCCAGGGGAAGGGGCTGGACATGACTCTCTACCATTCATTAATCAAGCTGCCAAGACACCCTCTTCTTGTCACCTTTCCAGCTCTAAGTACTTCGTTATATCCCATCTGACCTGGGACAGCTGTGGTCTCTGGGACCTTCATAGGGGAGCACGACTGAACAGACACCTCTGAGAATGTACTCTACACTGTCTCACCCTGTGCTCCTCCCTTCCCCATCAGACCAGCCCTGCTCCCCCAACCCCAACCCTTGTTCCCCTAATGCATCTCCTCTATATCCCTGAGCAGATGATTCAGTGGGTCTGGTCCCACCTCCATCCGAATCAGGCCCAGGTCACCCTGCTTCACGCACAAGCTGCACTTGACTCAGAGCCAAGGCCCTATAGAGGGTTCCAGGCTCCTACCCACTGCTGCCTGCAGCTCTGCCTCCGCTGTGTAAGGTCATGGATGTGAAGGGCAGTGAGGCGAACATGATACACAGTAGGATGGTCTCAGAGGCTGCACTTGAGGACAGACATGGCATTGAGGGCAGCCTCATGGGGCATGAGAAGCAAAGGAAGCTGGGACAGGAGACCCTCCTCACCACATGCCTGTGGGTTGCTGTTTCCCCAGACCTGGCAGAGATTTGATGACAGGGGATATGCAGGTGCAGGGGTAGACTAGATTCTGGGGATCACTGAGGATGTGACCCGGGGGAACCTCAGCTCAGAAGGGACCAACGGGGGGAGGAGGCTGAAAGTCCAAGGAGACCGGGGTGTTTACTTGGGTGTGTGAAGACTCAGTGATGGGGAGGGAAGGAGACCTGCAGACATGGGAGAAGTCATCCCTGACCTTGGGACTGAGGTGGATATGGTGGGACAGGACCCTGAGATGAGGAGGGAACAAGGCTGAGCTGAGATGAGGTCAGCGAGGTGACTACTCAGTATCTGGGTGCTTAATTCCAACTCCTGACACACACACGAGTTGTTGCCCTCGTACCACAAGCATATCTGGTACTGACGACCGTTTCTCAAGAAATGTCAAGAAATCAGAACAGAATGGAAGGCATGTGGGCCTCTTAAAATATCCAAATTATGAAAGCAAGGAAATCGTGCTATTTATTTGATTATTATACTGTGTTTTCCTATCTGTTTACAGACAGACAGGAAAAAAGTCTTGTGATTCTTGAAGGAGCTAAATACTAAACTTACTCAAGATGGAGGATTCTGCCCTCTTGTCTCCAGGGAGAAATTACTTCTCTGCAGAAAATAACTGTGCTGCCCTGGGGGGACCTGGTCCCTGGGGAGCCTCTGCCTCTGAGCTGTCACTGAGATAAACTCTGCAGCTGTGCCCAGTCTGCCCCCTGCTGATTTGCATGTTCTCAGAGCACAGATCCTCCACACACTTACTCATAGTCTGTCACAGCCCTGCAGGAGACACTCCCTGTCAGGACAAGGTGTGGACATGAGGGTCCCTGCTCAGCTCCTCAGCCTCCTGCTGCTCTGGCTCCCAGGTGAGGAGGGAAACACCAAGAGTTGACTCAACTCTGGGTGGTCAGGACCCGGGCCCTCATGGTAGTGCTCTGAGAGCCTGATGAATATGTGGATGTGTGTTTTCTGTTTCCATCTCAGGGGTCAGGGGTGACATCCAGATGACCCAGTCTCCATCCTCTGTGTCTGCATCTCTGGGAGACAGAGTCACCATCACCTGCCGGGCCAGTCAGAGTGTTAGCAATTATTTAGGCTGGTATCAGCAGAAACCAGGGAAACCTCCTAAGACCCTGACAACCGTGCCACTAGTTTGGTAACTGGAGTCCCATCCCGGTTCAATGGCAGCGGTTCTGGGACAGAGTTCACTCTCACCATCAGCAGCCTGGAGCCTGAGGATATTGCCACTTACTACTGTCTGCAGTCGGATAGTTACCCTTCCACAGTGATACAAGCCCGAACAAAAAAACAACCAGCAGCATATGTGTGGGGCGGGGCAACCCCAGCTGACCTCCCCATGCCCCAGTTGCTGAGAGCCTGACTCACATTCACGTACACTTTGAAAGCCTGGAACGTTTGGAGGAAGGATTAAGGAGATTCCACAGACCCTAGATCTCTTTCCCCTCTCAGTCCCTGCTACCTGAGAATTATGGTTATGAGAATAACAAGAGAAAGGAAACAGATAACCTACAAAGGAAAACCGATCAGACTGACCTCTGACTTCTCAGAGGAGACACTCCAGGCAAGGAGAGAATGGCATCACATCTTCAAAACACTCCAAGACAAAAAGTGTCAACCAAGAATACTCTACCCAGCAAAGCTGTCCTTCCTTTATGAAGGAAAAACCAGAAC
>PVHY01028615.1:0-15053 GCA_004024945.1 Uropsilus gracilis | reverse complement strand
ATTCCACCACAGACTCTGGAACGAGGCGCATGCGTCTCTGGGTGCATTTTCCCCGCCCATCTTGTCCTCTGGCTCCTGCTGTCTTTGGTCCGCAGGCGTCCGCGGGCGTGCTGCGGGTGCAGCCTGTGTCGCCAAGACGGTAAGAGAAGCCTGAGCGGAGTGTTTCCGAAAGGTGGCAAACCTCCAGTCCCAGGCGTCTGCCGGCGTCTTGCTCAGGGCCAGAGCCTCGGTGCTGGTCTTCACCGCTGGCCGTTGTCGCTTTCTCCTCTCAGACTCTGCTGATGGACCAGCGACGGCTCTGGTGCAGTGACACCTCGCCGTGCGCCCCTTCTTCCGGCCCACGTGCCCGAGGACGTGCGGTTGCTGCGGCGTCTGTCTGCGGCCCGCTGGGCCAGTCTCTGCAGGGCTGACTTCTGCCACCTCTGCTCTCCGTGTCCCTGGTCGGAAGCGTCCTGGTGGCGCATCCCTGTGTGTGTGACCCTCGTGTGGAGAGATGGGATACTAGCACATGGAGCCCACCCGCCTGCCCGCCCCCAGATACTCGTTTTGTTGGGCTGCTGCTCTTTTCCCATCGCTCGCACGTCGCACTCTGTGTGTGTAGGAAACGTGTGACAATTGAGACAAAGAGCCCGAAGCCACCTGTGAGCTGTGGACTGCGGAGGCGCGGCCTTTGTCGGCCCATCGTCTTGCTGCTTGTACAGTGAGGGTGGTGCAGGAGCGCGGGTCTTTCTAAGCGTTCGTTTTAAGCCCCAGAACAATTTTTTCAAATCGGTCCTAAAACCTGTATCTAAAACAGCTCAGAGCAGAGATCCACAGGCTGAGAGGTTGGGGTCTCCTTGCAAGCAAAGCTTTTTTTTTTAGCTTTTGAGAAGTTAGTCGTGTGTCGTCGTCGTCGTCCCCTCCCTCCCCCCCCAGCCTCCACACACACCCCTGCTTTTTAGCAAAGATAGCTAAGGTGTGTATCTTACTTTTGTTACTAGGAAACAGAACTAAGTATGATGTTCAACCACAGAAGCTATATCCATCCTTCATTAGCATGCCACTCCCTCTTTTCCTTTGTCATGGGTTTTAGGAACTTTTTAAAATAGTGTATGTATGCTGTTGGTATTTGTCAGGCTCAGATCTCTTGGGAAGAAATCGGTGTAATTCCGTATAAAATTCCCTGTATGTTCCCTGTATGTTCCGGAGAGGTAGGTGGCCATTGGTGTCAAACCTGTAAGAACAGTGAACGAAGCAGGTTTTTCACCCGTAGGTTTCCAGCTGTGCTCAGCTGTGGTGTAGTGTGTTGGCGGGGGTGGGGGGTGTGGGAGAAACTGGAGTGAAATGCGAGTTTACTCCCTTGGAAATGTCTTCCACCTCAGTCGCCTCAGAGTTTTATTTCAGCACGTAATTTGGGGATGACGTGAAGTGAAGCCAAGGAAGGAAGGGACTAAACACAAGTGTGCCCTGTAAAGTACGCAACTGAAATCTTTCTTGGTTGATTTGAACTGAACACTTCCATTAGGACTGGTGGGCCAGCCCAGTTGTTCCGGATCCAGGGTGCACACAAGTCAGTATCCGGCAATTATGTTCAAGGTCTAATTTATGGACCTGATCTGGCTCGCTCCCCGGGGCTGCGATGATCAATAACATGTAGTTCTGTCCTTAAAGAATCCCGCCCTGTCCCATCTGGGGGAGAACAGCTTAATTTACTGGAAAGAACTCAGCCAGGTAAAGGACATTAATTCCTCCCTTAGCTGTTTTCTTGTAGGGTTTTGATTAAGCTCCTTGCCCAAACCAGCAGAAAGGCCTGTTTCTGTTTGTAAGGATGTCTCGGGTCTTATCCTTGGAGCGTCGAGGACGTGTGCCAGCGGTGTCTTAGAAATTTATGCATGTGTCACGCTGTTACGAAGTCAGCGCTGAAGTTGCTCTTTTGGCTTCATCTACTTTAGTGTCCCTTGTCCCGCCCGAGGGGAAGCCCGGATCCGGCCAGGCACGCGGTACGTGGGCAGCATGTGGTGGCAGTCTTCACCTCTGCCGCATGTGCCCACGTGCCGCTGGAAGGGGCATCGATGCACGACAGCCTTTATCACCGGGGTGCAAGGGAAGTAGGGGAGCCCTTTGCTGCGCCTGCATAGTAGCTTTGCCTCATTCTTCCAATCCAGACTCTTTTCAGCCACCCGTTTGTTTCTCAGCTCACAGCCCATCTTTTCATCTCTCCTCCTAATTTTGTCTGACTTTCCCTGCTTTGTCTCAAAACACAGCTGTGATTCATGTGCATCAAGTGTTGCCTGGCTTTGCTGAGGGCTGGGACAGGCGAAGCCCACTCTTCTTACCGTGGTAGTCGGCCGTTGCTTCGTCGACACGGACCTCTGATCCTGTGCAAGACCCCACCCTCGCCCATAAAGCGGGGGGCAGGCAGGGAGCCTGTGCTGGCCCGCAGGGAGCCCCGTGGCAGGGCCACTGGGTGCAGAGATGGCACCGCCCCTCTTGGCCAAGGGCCCCTGTACCTGCAGGGGTGAGGCTGGTGCCGTGAGTAAGAAAGATCCCGAGCTCTGAAGTCCAGTGTTCCTGGCTGGGAGGCCCTGGGCGAGGGTGGGGTGCTCTCTCCCGCTGCCTCCTGCTGCTGTGTTCTGCGCGTGGAGGGAACTTGACTAAATCCCTGGTTTTGTGAATGTTGTGGTCAGGAAAGCACTTGTTTTGCCTTCATAGAAGATACATCGGGTCTTTTCCTGAGTAACTGGGGAGAAGGTCGTGGTGGTGTGAAGGGTGTGTCCCTGTGGCTGGTGGGGTCAGGTGGCCTTGAGCGGGGAAATGCGGCAGGATGACGTAGCACTTAGTGCGGCCCTGTGTTTGCATTTAGAGCTCTGGCACGTTCTCTGGCACGTGCGGTATTTAAAGATTTTGGTGACATGGTCTTAAATTTCTGTCATACATATTGATGACTTCTGTGACGGGAAGAAGCGCACGGCAGCCACGGGCACATGCCATCTCCTTGGCAGGGCCATGGGCGTGGGCTGTCTTCGAGGCTGTGGAAGCGGCCGGAGGAGCTCACTTTGCGCTTCACGTGGGAAGCAACGAGTCGCTCTTTAGGTTTTGCCCCTGAAGAGTTTTATTCCTTTTCCATTAAAATAGCTCTTAGTCTGTACCTGGTCTCAGTCAGGGCTCAGCATGCGACTGAGCATCGGCCCAGCCACATCCGGTAGAGTCGCTGTCCTGTGTCTGAGCTGGAAGCGACGCGCTCACCTTGCAGCCTGGCCCGGTGTGCCGAGCGCTTCCCGAGTGCCCGCACTGTCCGCCCCTTCTCGGAAGCCTGGTTTCTGGAGCGGGTGTTGGCCCTGCTGAGCTAGAAGAAGCCCAGCACTAAGTCCATCTTGTACGCTATTCTTGTGTGTCACGTGGTGTTTCCGCTTCGTTTGTAAATGCGAATGGAGGCGCCTGTGAGACCTGCTGAGGAACGGGGGGTCGGGTCAGCTCAGGCTGTGTGCCCGCCCAGGTGGCGCCCACGCGGCCCGAGCCCCGGATGTTGGCAGGTGACCCAGCCGGGACAGCCGGCTGCCAGGTGGGTGAGATTCTGCTCGTTGTGTTATAAAAGGAGTAACGACACTTGTACTCGGATGCTTATTGCAGCGCTATTTACAATTGCCAGGGCGTGGAAACAGCCCAAGTGCCCCAAAACTGATGAACGGTCGAGAAAGATGTGGTCTGTGTACACAATGGGATATTATTCTGCAATCAGAGAATGAAAGAAGACAAACATGTCATTTGCAGCAATATGGGTGAAACTAGAAGGAATCGTGTTAGCGGAAATAAGCCAGAAAGAAAAAGAAATGTACGACATGGGCTCACTTACATGAGGGGTTCAGGGAAAACAAACAAACGGACACGAAAAATTTAAAAGCACCAACAGAACGGACGCATAGAGCAAGAGAAGGCGGGGGGAGGTTAAAATTGGGGGAGGGCACAAGAGATTAAGATGGTTCACGGGTGATAAGGTGGTGGGGGATCCCCGGGGTAGACAGTGATGTGAAAAATATATGTGTGTGTATACGTCTGTGTGTGTGTAGGTACATACACATACACACACATATATGTGCAATCAAATTAAAAAATAAAACGAGTAACAAACTTAGAAACTGTTCAACTTGAAGGCACTTGATCTTTAAAACCCGGGTCCCATCCGTGGAGCCTTGGCCTTTCCCGTACAGCTGCTGCGCGCTGCTGCAGGCCGGGCGGGTGACCCAGCCCGAGCGCGCTCGTGGGACTCGCCTCGCCCGCTGCGTGCCGCCGAGACCCAGGTGCGCCTTTCGTGGGCTGAATGCTGCCTGATTTCCATGCCGACGCACTTTACCTGCCTGGAGATTAAGAAGGCTCCTTTTCATTAAATAAGCTTGAAAGCAAGATGAATGGACTGGGTTCTGGGGTGGAATGTATTGGATAGCTCCCTTTCTAACAAGCATTTAAAAATCTGCCCTCCTGACGCTGGAAAATGCATTCGCTCCCGTATGGGAAAGCAATATCGTTCTGAAATATTCCTCCTTAATTCCGGTCCGCACGAACAAAAGTGTCTGTGTTTATTCCTGCCTAATGCATCACGGAGCTGCTGACACGCTAACCTTGGAGTCTTGGCTGCGTTAGCCAGGCCTGTGCACCGGCGGGAAGGATGCGCCTCGTGCGTGCGCTCCATCAGCGCCGTTTGCATATGGACGTTCTCGGGGGGGAGCTGCCCTGTGCCAGCCGAGGGTTACCTGCCCACTGCCGTTATTGTGTGTAATTATCGGACCAATCTGTTCAGCCCAGCGGGGTCTGGATGGTAATCATGAAGCGACACTGGGGAAGGAAGATGCAAGCACGCTCCCCGTCCCTCGTCAGCAGCACGAGGCTGCAGCCAGCCCCGCGTGCCGCTGGGGCCCCTCTGCGTCGGCTCGGCCGGCGCCGTTTCTCAAGGTCGGGTCAGGCCGGCCTTGCTGTCCTGGGAAGGGTGTTCTCAGGGTCCACGGCGGGTCTCTCCGAGCTCTTGGTGCAACGGTGGGGTTGACGGTGGTACGTAGATCATGAGCGCTGGGGCCACTGGGGCGCTCTAAGGAGTGGGGTGTGTGCAGTTTGCCCACGCGCTGCTCCGAGGCACGGCACCGGCTGCCCCTGGGGGAGGGCCGGGCCGGGCCCGCACGACGGTCTCAGGCCCGCTCAGCGTCGCCCCCCCCGAGCCGTGCGCAGGGGCTGTGTTATGGGCAGACTCCGGAACTGGGGACATGTCAGACAGTTTCCTGGACGGGGCAAGTTTATTTCAAGCTCGCCGGAGAAACTCTGCGTGTGGTTGGGATTGTCACGCGTCTGACGTTGCGGCCGCGCGGGACCAGGGGCTGTGAGGAGCAGCCCGTTTCACACGCGAGGTTGGTGTCCTCCCACGTCTGACCCGCTCACAGCGCGGGGGGGGGGGGTGTCGCTTGACTATGCTGCACAGCGTGTGGCCTTGCATCCGGGACCGGCTGGCCGGGGCTGTCGTGGATGGCAGCAATGCAGAGACACCGAGCGGACATCGGCGGAGCAGGGGTGGTGACAGGGTGTCAGTGTCTGTCCCTGAGTGACCCTCAGCTGGGAGATTGGGAGCAGCGCCGGCCTGGCAGAAGTGGGGGGAGCCAGGGCCGCCGTGGAAAGTTCAGGGCCGCCCCGCGCTTCTCAGTCCTGCCTGGCGGCTGCTGATACCCATCCCAGCGCTGTGATGACAACAGAGAGCAGGGGCAGTAATGGTTTGCCATCATCATCGACCCGGAAGCAGAGTTTGACCACCAGTCCTGGGGTGCAGCCTCAGTGTGGGCCGTGGCTGGTGTGTTCCCATCTGTCAAGTAGGTCACCCTCCCCCAGCACGGAAATGGGGGCGCGGTGGCCGTGGCCTGAGTGAGTGCTGAGCGCCAGCGCCTGGGACACGTGGTAGCTCCGAAAGCCAGTATCTGCGTGTCATGGGTCTGGCGAGTGAGCCGGGGCCGTCAGCCGCAAGCTGTGGGAGGGGGCGGAGCCGGGGGGCTCGGGCACGCTCCCGCCACGCCCACCTGCTGTCTGTGGGCCCTGCGCCCGCTTCCGGTGGGTTCTTCCTGGGCCTTGTGCCGAGGTTCATTGCAGGCCGGCTGGGAAGTTTGTGTGTTTACCTGCTTGACCGTCAAACTACATCTCTCTCTCTCTCTCTTTCTCCCTCCGTCTCTCTAAATGCTTCGTGTGGAAGAAGCGGAAGAAGGAGAAGGAGGAAAGCGCGGCGTCGAGTGTTGAAGACCTGGCGTGCTCGGACGCGCAGACAGCGGCAGCCGCGCAGACACGTGAGTCCACAGTCTTGCGCGTCAGCCTCGTCCCAGGCACGCCGCTGCCGCCACCTCCCACCGGGCAGGGCAGCGCTGGGCCGTTGGGCCGGGGCTGCGCCACGACCTCGGAGGGCGCTGGCTGCCTGTGGGCGCGCGGGGCCTGCACACACGCTGTTCCTGACTGGCCGCTGCCTGGCCGACGCGCCTCCGGGTCTGCAGAGAGCGGGTGCTGTGCTGAGCGTGGTGCCGCAGAGCCCAGGGGACAGGGCAGCCCTGGGGAGCGGGTCTGACCTCTCGGGCCTGCGTTTGTGGCTTCCCGCAATGACCCAGCTGACCAGGGCTCCCGGGCCCTGTCGGGTCGGGGCAGTGCCCGGATCCCCTCAGCTGCCAGTGTCCCCCTGGCCCGGCCGCCTGCGCGCTGGACTCGGCCAGCTCCTCTCTCAGGCTGCTGGCGAGCAGGTGCTCAAGCCCGGTGACCTCAGTTTTGAAAGCTCCGGAAGCAGACGGCAGGGCTGCAGTCGTTGTCTCGGTGCCGAAGGCACTGTCCGTAGGCCGGCTCAGAGAGGATGTGGCTAGGGCTGCGTCTGCTGCGGAGCCCGGCTGGTAGGCGGCTGGGCTGTGTGCAGGCGCAGCTGTGCCTTCGTGCCGCGCCCGCGCCCGCGCCCGCCGTCCCGCAGCCGCGCCGGCGCCTGGAGTCTGAGCAGGCCCTGCTGAGGTGTTGCTGAGTTCAGCCCGGGAGCACGGGGTGCCGGGGGCGGGGGCTTGTCCCCCCAGGCAGGAGCGGAAGGTGCAGCGCTGCCCCTCTCCTTCCCGCTGCCACCTCCCAGCCCCGTTTCCCCTCCCGTCTCGTTGCTTTACTAGGGAGCGAGGAGACACCAGGGGTAGGGCAGGGAGCTTGTCTCGGCCAGCGCGGGGTCAGTGCCTGGCAGCAGAGTTAGGAACCTTCCTAACGGGAGAAGAGTCATTCCTGTTAGAGGGAAAAAAGTCCCTGCAGCTGCGAAGCTGGCAGCCAGCTTAGGCGACGCGGCAGCCCGGCCGGTGCCGCGTCCGCGGAGCGAGTGCTGGGCGCCCCTCCGCCGACTGCCCGGGGGCCCTTGGAGCCCATGACGGTCGCTCAGTGAGCGGAGGTGCTGGTGTGGGGGTCAGTGTTCGCAGGTCACCGCAGCCGTGAGAAGCCGTTCTTACGTCTGAGAGTGTAACGAAAGGCCTCCGCGCCGGTCGTTTTCGGTGGGACTGTACACGCTGCACACGAGTGTTCTTGTGGTTTTGTTAATGACAGAAGAATAGATCCCGTCCCTGTGTGGAAGAACCCAGATTTTTCATATAAAAAACAGATAAAGAAAAATCAAACTCTTCATCTGTATAAGCTAAATTGCTTCACTTAAATACTATTTATCTTTCCGTTGTGATTCACTCCCCTCCCCCCCCCACCCCCAGGTGTAAGACCGGGTAAGGTGTTTTACTATCTTTTCATAAATGAGGGAAATATTACCCGTGATGGTAAAATGCTGCTTTTCGCCCTAAAAAGCCAAGAGTATATGAAAATATATATATTTGTGTATATCAGGATTAAGTAACTTGGAGGAGAAGGCTCTTTTATTACATTTCAATTTTTTAAAGAAATATATAATTCAGCGAATTCTTGTGTTTTGGAGCTTTAAGATTTTGTGACATAAACGTGTTTCAAGAATGGTTACCTCTAACAGCAGCTTTAGAAATGTCAGTTTCTTCATTAACAATTTTATTTTCAAACACAATTTATGGTTTACAATATGGTGAGAGATTTTTCTCACTGTGTGATCTTTCAGAATGCTGTGCCTAGCAAAACGGGCGCAACTTTCCTTTAATATCTATTTAGACCATTTTAAAAGCATGTATAATTTTCTTGATACACCTAAACTCATTTTGACTAGTTGGGGGTCTATTGTGTAAGAACACATTCTGAAAGCTTTCAAAATGTGTATTGTGTAGGTTTTCTCAAAGAAAGAACGGGGGTGACGGGTGGTTTTCAAGAAGAACAGAGGCCTCTAATCCTTTTATTTTTATGCAAGGCATAATTTTTACCAATTGAGAAAATTTGGTTATTTGCTGCAAGTAATTCTCTCCCCCCCCCCCACAAAATGATAAGCCTTAAAGAACCTCACATATTCTAGCATTTTAAGAACATGCCAATATTTCAAAATTGTACTAAGAATTAGTTGCTGCAGCCATGATCCTTATGGCCAGTGCACTTTCTCCCCGCTGTTCTTGAAGCGGACAGCCGCCAGCCGCCTGCTCTTGCGGTGTTCCTTTGGAAGCCCCTGGGTTTGGACCGTTTCGAGGGATTCCTTCGAGAAAGCTTCATCTGTGTTTACCTCCTGAGTCTCTGTGGTCTAATTAGGAACTAGGAGGTTTTTAAGGGCGCCCTACAAGGAAATTTCCTACTTGTTTCCCTGCAGCATTACAGATCCAGTGGGTTATTCCAGACTTGTGTAGTTTTCAAACGTTAAGAGGTACACATTTGGAAGGCAGCTATGCTCACCGCTGTACCACCAGCGCTGCGCAAGAGGTACACATTTGTCTTTGACTAGGCCTTTTGCAGACAGGCATGTACTCCGGAGATGGGTATATGATTTTTTTAA
Organism: Uropsilus gracilis; assembly: GCA_004024945.1. NCBI lineage: Eukaryota > Metazoa > Chordata > Mammalia > Eulipotyphla > Talpidae > Uropsilus > Uropsilus gracilis. Next base: position 6,160 of record PVHY01028615.1, on the reverse strand, counting down.
CGAGGTGAGAAGAGAAGGGTTTTTTGCAGCAGTCAGAATTGAGTATCAGAGATCCTGAGTTGATACCCGCACCGGGTCTCTAAGTTGCTTTAGCCTAATTGTGCGCTAGGCTGCAGGCAGCAGTGGCACTTTCAGTTGCAGTGAGAAGCTTCAAATTTGCTTCTGAGGGAGCGAGCAGTGACGGTGTTGGAGTTTGCTGCATCAAGCTAGGACATGAGTGAAGAGTAGAGAGCTTCATCGTTACAGCTTCCGTTACTTGTAATATGATTGTAGAGTCAAAGATCACTGAAAGAGAGCTGAGCTAGAGGGCTGACTGTTGATTGACCTTAGTTTCGTGAAATCCTGTTACGGCAATTTCAAACACTCACATTCGCTATGCAAAATCTTTAAAAGTCTTGAAGAAATCCCAGTCATGGAGTGTTTTTTAAAAGGTTAATCATCACAAATGAAGGGAAAACTCAAAAGCCTAAACCTTAACTGGGTACTGCAGTATGAATGACAGAAAAAAAATTCATCTATGTCTTAAAGTTTGCTTTAGTTGAACGTGTATGGCGATCACACGGAAACTAGAACTTGGAGAACTAATGCTCATCTTCGAGCCGATCTTCCGGTTAAGTGACTGAGTGAGCCCGTCATCAGTAAACCTTTCGGCCCTGTTTGTAATTAGACATATGCAGTAGGGATTTTGTCCTGGACTGAAAGTGTGTTAGTGCGTCTCAGGAAGGGAGTGTTGGTCTCGGTCAGTCGCGCCTCTGCTGTTCAGCACTCAGGCCTCAGGCCTCTTCTCCCGCCAGAGGGCCAGAGGGGCAGAGGCCGCCGCTGGGCGCCCAGCTGCTGAGCCCAGTCCTCTGGCCCTGCCCCCCTGCCCCCTGCTATGCTCAAGGGAGGGGGGGGCTGGGAGCAGTGTCTCCTGCCGCTTCTCTGGGCAGGCCTGAGGTGTCCCGAGCAGGGGAGGAACGGTCCTGGGTGCGGGAGCAGCAGTGGGAGTGGGTGTGCTGTGTTTCTTGTGCTCCTGGGGCAGAGACGCTGCGTTTTGGAGTAGCTCACTGCTCTCCTGCCCCGAGAGCGTGGGCCACGGGCTTTCACACGCTGCGCTCGGAGTGGGGTTCCTTGCTGGCCACGACGGGTGTCACCACCCCGCCCCGACTCGCATGCTTAGCAGGGTGGTTGCTGTTCTAAGTCACACCTTGCCTTGGGTCGAGAGAGGGATGCAGAGCAGCGTACGTAGTGTGTCTTACTAACTCTGGAGGACGCAGCTCAGACTAGCAGGTAGTCTTTGCTGGCGTGTTTTTGGCATGTTAAAAATTAGCATCATTTCCTAGGTTTCGGGTTATTAACAGTCTTACCTTCCAACTTCCACTCATCTTCATAGTCTATTAGATTTTTAATTGGAAGTAACTGTATGAAAACACACGTCTGCTTTGCTTCTGCAATGTAATGATTAACGATTCCGATATTTTTGTTTTCTCTTCAAGGTTCAAGAACCAGAAGACGGGTCCAGAAGTGACTGCTGTGAACCTGCTTGGCTTCTCTTTCTTTCCTTTGACTTTTTTCCTGTTCTGCGTGTTTTGTTTTCGTGTGAGTCTCGTGGTGGTGGAGGGGTGACCATCAAGTGCTTGAGTCTTGGAGAACTGAGTTTTTTATTAAAATAAATACTTTGTACAATTTATTTAGGGCTTATTTATAAAACCCCAGACTCTTGGGGCGGTAGGCTCTGCCCTCCCAGCTGCCTGTCTGAGGTTCCGGAGTCCGCAAGGAGGGATTCCTGGGGCGCGCGCTCTCCGTCCTTCGCACCCGCCGGCGCCTGGAGGGTCTGACTGGATGCCTGCGACCTAGGATGTGCCGAGCTGAAAATAAAGGCCTCTTCGCTTGATGCGAACCCACAGTTTGTTGTGGCCACAGATCTGGTTTGTGTTGATTTGGTTCAGATTGGCAAACATTTATTTAACATTTTCTGTGTGAAACGAGACTGCAAAGAAGGGAACGGATCGTATAGGAGAAGCGAAAGCCGTACGCGTATCAGTGAGACGAAATATTACGTCCTTTAAAGGCACATTGCGCAGGTCACGTCCTCACGCCAGCTGTGGGAGGAGGAGGGGGTAAGTCACCAAGGGGTGGCCGAGCCAAGGCGCGACAGAGCCTGGCCTCCCTGCAGGAAGGCCCAGGAGCCAGGGGTGCAGCCCCGCCTGTGGCCCCTTGGCGGGAAGCTGGTTCTCACGGGGCTCCTGGACGGCAAGCCGGGCCCTGTGGAGGTGGGGGATTAATAAGCATCTGCAGGCGTGGACTTTTTGCCTCGGGAGCCGACTTGGAACCGGAACGTTTAGGGGTAATCTCAAGAGCTCCTTCGGGACCCAAGTGGGGACCCGGCCTCCCCGGCCGTGGGAGCAGCGCGTTCCAAGGGCGGAGGCACTTGGCTGGCGTGTGCAAGCACACGCTTCGTCAGCATCCGGACACGGAGCACCCGAGATGGCTTCTCTTTCCGTCGGAGACCCCCAGCTGGTGTCTCAGGGTCGGAGAGCGTTTGGGGGAGGGGGCTTGCAGGTGGAGGGAGCGGACGTTTCGGGATGGAGCAGGCTGGTGCCAGGCTGGCCACCCTGTGCGGGTGCCGCCGCAGGCCTCGCTGACGGGACACAGCGTTCTCGTGCGCCCTGTTACCTCGGAACGCGTCCGATCGCGGAAGGCAGCCGCGCCCGGCGGCTTGGCTCATCCGCGGCGCCTCCCGCAGCAGCCCCGGCTCCGTGTCTCCAGGGGGAGCCCGGCCCGGGTCTGGGCGGAGCTGGCTCTGGGGCTCGGTGTGACGGTCCCACGCCTGTTTGTCATACCTAGATCCACTCGCACGTTCTGTCTCAGACACGTTGGCGCTTAAAATAGGACGCAATGTGCGTGGTGCGTGGTGCGCGCCTGCCTTCGCCGCCTTCATTTCTCAAAACACAAAAACCGAGCGAAACCTGTTGGCGAAATATTAAGAAAACAAGTATTTCTCCCCATGTTGTTTCCAACAAGTGCCGGCATCTTCTCGCACGTGGCTCCACTGGCAGGTCCGCGGGGAGGGAACCAGTGGCCACTGGAGCTGATCAGACGCGTGGGCCCCACCCCCAGCTCCGCTCCAGGCCCCGCCTCATTCTGGCTTCTCTTTGCTCCTTCATTAGGGGGGAGACAGGGCTAAGTCAGGGCCTGGCCTCTCGGAGCCGGGCTTTCTCCCCGCGCTGTCCGCCTCTCCGCCCCAGGCTGGCCCGTCGTCCTGGGCTCCCGCTGCCCGCCTGGCTCCTGGGCCCTTGGCGGGCCCAGGTGTCTGGCCTGTGCGTGGGGCGCCCCTCTGGCACGGGCCATGGGCCTTCCTGCCTCGGGAGCGGCTGCGCACTGCGTTCGTGGAGGGCAGCTGTGAGTCTTGGTGCCCGGCTGCGCTCCCTGGGCCGCGGAAGACTCGAGGAAGCTGGGGCAGCCGCGCCCCCTCGATCCGCCCGGATCCCACGGTCAGGTGGGCGCTGGGTCCTGTGTATGCTCTGAGCTCAGGCTGAGGCTCCGCTCTTAGAGCGCCGGGCCTGGACGTGCACATGCTGGCCTTTCACGTGCTTACCTGACCCTGGGAACGCTCGGAAAGGCCAGGGGACACGCTGGCAGAGCCACCCACCCGCCTGCCCGCGCCTGGCGCTGCCGTCGGTGCTGTCGGGTGCTTTGCCAGCGCCTGTCTGTGGTGCATGCTGGCTCCCATTGGTGGCCTTGGCTGCCCGGGGCGTGGGGTGGGGCGAGCCGTGGTGTTGGTGCTGTGGGCAAGGTTCTGTCCACTGCTACCGAGAGCTCCTTGCATCCCTGAAAGGAAACTGCTGGGTCACAGACGTTGCGGCCGAGACTGGGTTCCTGTCACGCTGCCTGGTGAAAACCCGTCTGTCCCTCCCGCTGCCTGGCCGGCCGGGGCCCCACGCTCAGAGTCCCGACTTGTGTTGTTGTCATCCTGGAGGCTGGTGTCTGTGGCCGGAAGGATAGTTTTTCAGGTGCGGGAGGAACTGGGCGGTTGTCACCTGTCAGCATTCGTGTTCTCCTCGGCGTATTTGGGCCGTGGCTGGAGAGCAGAGCTCAGCCTCCACTCAGCTTTGTCGCTGGGTTAGGTTTTGTTGCTCAGTCTTAACCATGAGTATGGTTTTAGTCTTGATCTTTTCTGCTGGAATTTCTGCCACTGTATAGAAACATCTGTTCCCAAATCAGACCTGTTCTGCGTGGCTTTTCCCAGACTCCTGTTCTGGGGCTTCTGATTCCTGGTGTGTGCTGCGAGGTGAGGAGCGCAACCGGGTTTTCCAGAGAGCTCACCAGTCACTGCAGGAGCTAGTTGGTCAGTAAATTCTCTGGCCTGTCCTTCCTCTTCTTCTCCCCCCCCCCCCCCCCCGGCTGTGTGAGGCCTGCGTCACACACCGGGGTCTCTTTCTGCACCCTTCGCTCCTGGCCTCCCGTCCCTGGCCAGAGCGCGGGGATGTGGTGGTGCCATTTCGCTCACTCCCGTGTCCGCGCAAACCGCACGAGCAGAAATCAAAATGAAAACATTTCCCTTAGAACCTCACCACCACTTCAGGGACCCAGCGCTTGTCCTTCTCTGGGGAGGTGTTGATGGGTCCTGTTGCTCATACCTACATCATCTCCCCCCAGGCGTTGCCGTTGCTTCAGGAAAGGCTGTGGGGCTTTTTCCCTTTTCTGTGGGTTCCACGGGCAGTTTGTCCACCCCGTCCCCGAAGCCCCGCTCCCTGCTGGTATGGAGACTCTCTGCCTCGTTCTCGCGAGAGGTTCTGGCCAGAGCCTGGACGCCTGGGTGTTCTTCTCAAACAGGCCAAATGGTGGACTCCGTCACATTACAGATTGCTGCTGTCAGCGTTCAGCGTGTGTGGGTGGGAAGCTGGATACACTCTTCAGCTTCCCCCACAGGGGTATGTGTGCCCCAGCTCCCAGGGAGCACCCCACGCCTACCCGGGCAGCGTCCCTGTGGCCACCGTGGGCAAGCACGGTCCAGCAGACCAGTGAAGCGTCGCCCTTCACCTCTAGGACTTCTCTAGATGGAAAAACAAACCTTCGAGATCGCTAAGAATTTCATATTCTGGGCATTTTAGTATCTCCATCCTCTGCTCCCCAGGTGCAAAACCAATCCCCCCCCCCAAGCTCTGTTCTTGTAAAGTGCGCTGTGGGGGCCAGAGCGTTCCCTGAGGGAGCCCTGGGGGCTCGGTGAAGCTGGTGCCCACGGTGCAGCCCCAGCCAGGGCCTTGAAGGGGAAGCTGCCCGCATCCCTGGTGCAGCGGCCCCAGCACGCAGAACCTTGGACAGGGCACAGGTGGCCCAGGTGACGCCCACGTGCTTGTCGAGGCACCTGGGTCCCGGCGGGGAGCAGAGGAACCGCAGTGGCAGGACGGCAGCTCCAGGTCAGGAACCGCAGCACCTGCTGTTTCTGGGGGTGCAGGGACCCCGCCGAGAGGACCCCGGAGAGGCGCCCAGCCTTGTGAGCAGCCCTGGCGACTCCCGTCCCGTACCGGGAAGAGGGGAGGGGCGCGGGCGCATAGGAAGGTTTCCAAATGGTGGTTTCCCCTTTTCTTTTTCTGGTGTGCTGTGGCGGCCCCGTTTGAATGTGCGGCCCCGCACGGAAGCGGCGCGCTCGAGGCCGCATTTACGGCGCCTGATGACTCCAGTTGTGTGTAAATATTAGAAAACAGCGGGGTCCTGCATTCCAAGAGCCACTTGAGCTGAGCCACCAAGACGAGTGTCCTCCCTGGCATTGTAGTCATGCTCGCAGCGTCCCGCTGTTTCTAATCTGTGCGCACAGCCGTGAAAAAACCGGACTGACATTTACAGGCGCAGCGGGGAGACACTTGACGGGGCTGCTGGAAACGCGCGCCGAACGGCGGCCCGAACGGGAACCGAACGGTGGCCGTGCGCGCCCGCCCGGAGGACGTTCGCTCCCCCCCCCTCAAGCTCAACTTTTGAGCTGCCGGATAGCAATTGTTGTCTCTTGAAGACCGAAATATCTTAACTATCCGAAATATCTAAATATCTTAAATCTCAAATAGCTAAATATTTTAAATATCTTCAATACCTGCTAGAGAGAGCCCATGCTGTGGAGGTGCGGATGCTCTCCCTGCCAACCATGCCTCTGGAGGTGCCACCCTGGCCTCGGGCCCTGCCAGGC
>PVHY01028614.1:0-15044 GCA_004024945.1 Uropsilus gracilis | reverse complement strand
TTCCTTCCTTCCTTCCTTCCTTCCTTCCTTCTTTCCTTCTTTCTTTCTTTCTTTCTTTCGACTAAGTCTCACTATGTTGCCTGGGATAGTCCCAATCCCATGGACTCAAGTGATCCCCAGCCTCAGTCTCCCAGGTAGCTGGGATTATAGGCGCCCACCACAGTGCTCAGCTGCTTTTTCAAGACCAGCTCTCGCCGTGTTGCCCGGGATAGTCTTGAACCCACGAACATCAAGTGATCCCCAGCCTCAGCCTCCCAGGTAGCTGGGATTACAGGCACCCGCCACAGTGCTCGGCTGCTTTTTCAAGACCAGCTCTCGCTGTGTTGCCCGGGATAGTCTTGAACCCACGAACATCAAGTGATCCCTGGCCTCTTTGCATCCCAGCGCTTGCATTACAGACGCGTGCCACCACGCCCGGCGGTACATGTATTTCTCTGAAGTAATGTGTTTGTTCAATCACATATGCTCCGTTGTCATCATGCTTTTCCTTTTGGTAGTACTATTGTCCCTAACCCTCACAATAGAAACTCTCCTTTCTTAAGCCCTACCCCCACTTGCTATGCATACAGAGTTGGCATCGGTGACCTTTTAGCGCTAAAGCAGTAACTCCGCGGATGCAGGGTTACCTTTCCTATCCTGTTCCCCTTGCTGACCACAGTGGCGTTTCTTTGCGTGTGACCTTCCCGCTGCATGTGTGGAGATTCTCCACAGTGTCTTGGCCCTGTCCCTCAGCCCCCAGACATCTGCAGGTGTCACTGCCAAAACTTGGTTTTGTATAACTCTGGTTTCTCTTCAGCTCGTATACATCTTTCGCCTTTTAAAACTTTGTTTTGCTCTGCGTTAGAGTCAGAAATCTCTGGTCTGTCCGGCTTACTGGCTGCTAGATGACCACACATCAAACTCTTGACAATCAAGATTTTTATTAACTTCATTTCCCGGGTTTTAGTCAAAGCACTAAGTTTTGATCTAAGAATAACACACATTTTAACACACATTTTTAAAAAAGTCTGTTATCACTGTGTAGTGCAACCGCCCCCATTTGGGTAGGTTCATCATCGGTTCTAGCAGCCAAAGAATGTTGGAGCCCTTGGAACTATCTTCCTAGAAGTTGTAGTAATTTTTAATAATCAAGAGAGGAAAAATGAGCAGCAAAGAAACAGCTACTTGAGTCCCCTCGCTCAAGTCTTAGTTCTCCCTTGCAGTTCTCCTCATGCTCTCCTCTCTTCTTCCCTTACCACCCACACCCTCCAAAGGGTGACCCCGCCCTTTAAGCGCTGCCCACTGGACCCACGTGTGCCCACTTACTCCAGCAGCAGATTTTGCATGCAGCAGCATCACTGCAAGGTCCCTTTACTGAGCGCTGTATTTGGTTCCTGTTTGAAAGTCAAGGGAGGAAAGAAGTCAATAAAATTTTGACATCAACGCGAACTGCCCCGCACTCTTCTTCAGCCTTAAAACTAACTCACTGCGAGTTACACGTATAACAACAGACTATCTTAATACACGTAAAAACCCTTCTGGGAAAAGCAGATTATTTTGTTTCCATTCTGGTGAAACCCCAGTCCTTGGATAGGATGATGGATGACAAGACCTAAACTGTGGCACACGCTGCACCAGCACCCTGTGGATGCAAGACTGTAGAGTGGCCTGACTCCTCTTAGCATCCCAAGGTCAAGCGACCCAGACTACGATTTGCTCTTGATAAAGGGAGCAACCCAGGCCACTTCATGATGGAATCTTGCCCACTCTTCATAAGCCTTTTGTTTTACAAACTGGTCATTTATCTGGGCTGGAAGTTTCATGGAAGAGTGGATTGGCCTGCTACGTTTGCTTGTGAGTCTCAGTCCCTGTGGCTCCTGGGCATCTGGGTGTCTGAACTTTGTCTGGTTTTCCATCCTCTGAACCTGCAGAGGATCAGCGATTATCGATTATCGAAGGAGATGGGTACATTGAAGCTGGTTCCTGCGGAACACAAGCTAGAATGGGCATACTCTATTTGAAGCAGCGCAAGGAACAGTCGACAAGAAAAAGAAGCGAATGCAGTGGAAAGGTTCAGAAGGCCAGTTAGCAAGAGGAGGGTTGACGTACCAGTGGGAGGCAGAATGAGAGTGAAAGTCCGTGGTTAGCAAGGCACCGGATCCTGTAGGGACTTTGCTTACAGCCTGGCCAGCAGGCGGATAGAATGTGTACGGCTAGATTGAGTTGGCTATGGTTCCTGAGCATCTGAAAATCGGATTTCTTCAATTCTGTACCTATTGCCTAGCAAGTAAGTGACCACTTAGCAAATTGAACACTGTGATCTTTGTGGAAGGAAAAACTAAAGAGATTTCTTTAAAATGGAATGAGTCCCTTTTACTGTTTTCTTCCAAGTAAAACCCATGATTCAATACTTGGGTTTTCAGCTTTCCCATTTTTCTCTCCATTCTCAAACATGTTTTAGTTTTAACTAAAAACAGTTTTTTTGTTGAGTAACTCTTTCATTTGAAAGACTCTATTATACTTAGACTCCTAAGGGCTTATGAATTATTTCTTTGTATTTTATATTCTTCTCTGGGCAAAAGAGTATCAAAAAGAGCTAAGCAATCATAAAGCCAGGAAAAATGAAAACTCCATTTCCCTTCTATTCTGCTGGAGGTCCCTGAAAAAGAAATTTTGGATGTTTTGCCTCAGGGCTTCCGTAGAGTTGATTCCAAATTGTTTTCATTAAACGTGGCTCACAAATACTCAAACCCAAAGAGGGAAATGGATTAGAGTGTTAGCATTTTTTCAAACGTTGTATGCCAAAAAATGAATGCACAGAAATGTGAACAATATGACTTTGTGTACAGAGGGGGATATATAATCTATGAATTTGGGCTAATGTTAAGCTAATGAGTGTAAGCAAAACATGCTTCTCTGTGTAAGTCTAAACTCAGGGCTATTTCAAAACTTTAAGACAACCTGGGAAATCCATAGATACTGGTTAATAAGCTACAGCCCTCTCCCCCATCCTGCATTCTTCACTTTCCTTTGTAAGCAAGGGAGCCCCTTCCTGGAATGAACATTACTCTATAGTTTTACTCTTGCTTTCCTGGTAACCAACTCTGGTTTTCACGTCCAAAGTTGTTTCACCACCCTCAGATCTGGAGGACAGGGATTGTGCCTACATGATTGCAGATTTCTTTGTCAAATAGAAAATGTTTAGTATTCAGGAGACCACTAGGCTACTTCCATCTACCCCACCCCGTTTCAAATTTATGGTCTTCTTTGAAGGACACTGAATAAGTTCACCATGAGCCATTTGTGGGGATATTTTAGTGACCCATCTCCATGTTTTCAGAATATTCTTCTCATCCTTCTTGCCTTGGAACCACAATACAGTATGTTTTGACTTTCTAATCCCACAGTGAATGAACTGACTTCTAAGGACACCATTCTTTCCTCCTCACAGAGGTCTTATTGGTAACTCTTTGTAAATTGATCTTGAGTTTAAATTCCTTTTCCCCCACTTCTGCTAGGCACTTCCTGGTAAATTGGAGTCTATTTGTCCCTGATATCCTCAGGTTTTGAATGGAGGTTTCAAATTAGGTCTTCACAAGTCTCCCCCTCAAAACATTTTTATAGTACCTGTAACACCTTCACATTCACCCACGATCTCCCCTCAACCTTCCTTTTTAAATGATGACTTTGAGAACATCCTTTCAACACCAACATCTACATTGAACCCAACTATTTAGCATAGAGTCACTCCTCAAATAGTTGGTGAATGAGTCAGTCAAAGATGGAATGATAGAAGACACGACTGAGTCAGATTTCCAAATGCCAGACACTACTTAGCAAGCAGCGGAACTGAGCCAAGACTAAGGTTCAAATTGGGTTTCTTCCTTCCCTACCTTTGCATTTTGTTTGTTTTTAAAATCATAGGAGAAGTAGCCCTGCTGGCATCTAGTTCAGCCATATTCACTTCCCTGAATAGGTGGCAGTAGCTATTTCAAAGCTGAGAGTCCTCTTTAGTTAACTTCTTCTCAACTAGGTCATTAGCCACACTGACTCTTGAATCTGACCTCACAATCAACCGCTGAATGCAAAGTAGCCAGTCTGTGACTCCGAATCTCTATGCCAGGTTTGTAGAGCTGAGACTCAAGGGATTAGCAGTAGACTAGATGTGGCTGAGGAAAGAGTCTCTGAGTTTGAGGCCATCTGAAAACAAGCCTCCAAAACCAAATATCAGAGAGAACAAAAACAAAGAGCAAAACCACAACAGAATATCCTAAGACTGTGGGAAACTATGAAAGCTGTACCATTTAATGGAAATACAAGAAGGAAAAGAGGAAAAGAACTACTGTAAAAATGACTGAAACTTTCTGCAAATTAAAATCAGACACCAAACCACAGATCAAGAAAACTCAGAGAACATTACATGAAACAAACCCTGAAGAAAGACAGGCAGTCATACTATTTCCAAAATACAGAAAGTCAAAGATAAAGGGAAAAATCACCAAAGCCAGAGGAGAGCAGTGCTACAAATTATACCTGGTAGGAACCTGCACATAAATGTTAAGAGCAACTTTCTCTGTAATTACCATAACTTGGAAGCAAACAAGTTGTCCTTCAGTGGTTGAATGGATAAATAAACTGCAGTACATCTAAATAACAGAATATTATTCAGTGCTAAAAGAAATGGGCTATCAGGTGAGAAGGAGAAAGGTAAATATCAAACAGTTATACTTGTATGTGGATTATGGAGAAACAAAACAAAGGACCACCCAAAATCAAAGCAATAACAGATCTTAAAAAATCTGTTGGTAAAATGAAGACTGCCAGAGGTGGAAAGGAAGGGAGGAGAGTGGAAAGTGGAAAGTGTCTAACGATGTGACTGACTATATGAATAATGTAAAAACTTAACTTATAGACTAAAAATAAAAATTTAGAGACTAAAATTTAAGCATGCAATGCCACCTGTTATGAAATATTGTCAATTACTTAGGTATAAATATAACAAAAGATGTAAGAAGACATCTATGGATAAATGTATAAATCTTTTTCTCATATATATTAAAGAATAGCTACATTAATGGAGAATTTTTTCTTCATTTATCTAAAAAATGGATGTTTTTAAGATATAAATTAGATGGAGAGATTTAATTCAATTTTGATGAAAATCCTTAAAGGAGTTTCTTGTGGAATGTACATAAGCCAACTCTAAAATTTGTATGGCAAAGAAAGGTTTAAGAACAAGGAAGATAGTCTTGAAAGAAAAGAGTCAAGGGACTTGCCCTACTTGTTTCAAAATTTATTACGCAACTAAACTAATTAAAACAGTATATTTTTAGGGAAGAGTAAATAATATAATCAATGTAAAATAATAGAGCATATATATATTGCTATTTTGCTATATATACAGAGATATATTTGCTACATATACAGAGGCATTAAAATCACCAGGTAAGAAAGATTTAGTTCTTCAATAAATGAAACTAGTGCAGTGAGTTATGCATATGGAAAATGAAATAAAACCATCACTTCACACCCTACAGCTAAACAAATTCCATATGGATTAAGGGCTGAAATGTGAAACAACCCAAATTGAAAAGGATGAAACAAAACTATCTTTATTTGCAACTCATGTAGTTTTTTACATAGAAAATAAAAAAAAACTATGTGCAAATTGTTATAAACAGAAATAGTTTAACTACATGTATCACAATATGTTCAACATATAAATTTAATTGCATTCATATATTCCACTAACGGAAAGCATAATTTAAAAAAAGTAGTACCATTTATATAGCTAGAAAACTATTATGGTACTTAGGGATAATTATAATAAAAGATGTGCAAACTAGACCTTTGGTGGCAGGTGTGGTTTGGTATATACAGATGTTGAGGTGTGAAGCTGTACACGTGAAATTTACACAGTTCTGTAAGCCAATGTTCCCTTAAAAGGAAACAGAAATACAAAGACAAAAAAAATCTATGTATGTGAAAGTCATCCGGGGGGTTATTTATGAACCTGAGTATAGAGACATTAAAGAAGGTTTAATAAATGGAGATATATTAAGTAACTATAAATTTTCTGAGCATGTACTAATATTTTTAAATGAAATTCTAGGAGAATATTTTTACTACCTCAAGCTAAGTCAGATTCAAGAAAAAAGGAAAACCACTAATTACAAAAGAAATTGTCAAATTGAAATGCATTAAAATTAAGATATTTTGTTTATAAAAGTATGTCACATGGAACTTGAAACGCCAAACCATAAATAGATAATATTGGCAACATACATAGTGTGCAACATTTTAGTGTCTCAAATATAAAGCTTTAAAAATTGGGGGGAAAGTGGGAAAAAGCAGGAATGAAAAAAGGAGAACAACAAAACAAGCATTTCATAAGAAATAGGAATGACCACTTAGACATATAAACATTCAAAAAATATATAAACATTTATTCGGTCTCAGTAATCTGGAGAACAAAATCAAGATGTCAATAAGGTGCCAGGTTACAATGATTTGATTGGCAATTATTAAATTTTCTGGCAGTCGTAAGCACTGAATAGCATGGAAATCAATGGGATGTCCAGAGTGGTGCTGTTGGCTGTACAACTGGTATCATCTTTTTGAAAAATGATTTTAGTTTCTCATTAAAGTTGAAAATTAACATAATTTTGTACCTTGAAATTCTATCTCTCAAGTTTTACTCTGAAGCAGCCTATTCCAACAGAAATCCAATATGATCCACAAATGCAGGCTCAATATGAAAAATTTTAATATCCTTAAAGCCACATAAAAGGTGGATAGATGCACATCAATTCACAATATATTTAATATAAGCAATGTATCAAATGCATCATTGTTTCAAACTACAATAAAATAAAATTATCAGTTATTTTATGGCCCCATGTTTGCAGTAACTCTTTGAAATGGAGTGTATAGTTTGCACTTTAGCATATTTGAATTCTTACCTGCCTACTTCAAATGCTCAGTAGAGAAATGTAGCTAGCATTGACCATATTGGAAAGTAGAAAACTCTTGCACATATGTTTAAGATCTATATACAAAAATGTTCATAGTAGCACTGATTGGAGTAAAAAAAAACGATCCATATGCCCAACAACTGTAGTGTGAATGATAGTCATGTACTATGACACAGCAGTAAAACTGAATGAACTGTAGTTATCAAACATATACAAATATTAGAAATGAAGAGTGACAAATGCAATTCCAAGGGGACTATATGTATGTATATGACTATGTCTTTGTGAACCTCAATATAAACAAAATGAAACAAAGAACTCATAGGTAAATATGTGTGTGTGTGTGTGTGTGTGTGTGTGTATGATCAAAATTGTTTAAAAGCAAAGGAAGTGACTTAAGAAAACAATGGCTTACTGATTTTGAGTCTAACTATGTACTCTTCTGGGAAAAACCGATAAAATCAAAGAGGACATGTGGTAGCATATATACGTAATTTACACCTTCAGCATTCCTAGCAGACAAAGAATATTGCAACCATAAACTTGCCCTTAAAAAGAGAAAACCAGTTCCAATGGCCACCCACTTGCGCTGCAGGACTTTGAGTACAGAAGTGGGAGGTATGGAAACAATCCGATGACCCCAAATAGACAATGGATCAAAATGCCCTGGTATATTTACACAATGGAATATTACTCAGTGATCCAAAAAGACAAGTTCATGCTATTTGCAGCAACATGAGTGGAGCTGGAAGGGTCTATGCTAGCCAAAATTAGCCAGAAGGAAGAATATAAATACCACTTATATGTGGAATATAAAGAAACCAAACAACAGATCAAGAAAAAGTCTTGACTAATAAGTTAACCATAAATCTGAGACATACAGCAAGGGAGAGGGAGGTAGGGGGGCCTGGCAAGGGAGGAAGGAACACAAGGGAATATAGTGATGGATCATGGGTGATTTGGTGGTGGTAGAACTACGGGCACTGCTGCAATGTAAAATAACAACAACAACAACAATAATAATGTAAATAAGAAACTGATAAACTCCTTGAAAGAAAGTTGTCTTTAACAAAAGTTGTTTCTTAGCAGGGTGTGGTGGTGTGTGCTTGTAATCCAAGCACTGGGAGGCAAGAGGACAGGGATCGCTTGTGTTCACAAGTTCGAGACTATGCCAGGCAACATAGCAAGACCTACTCTCAAAAAATCAGCTGGACGTGGTAGCATGCGCCTGTAATCCCAGCTACCTGGGAGACTGAGGCTGGAGATTGCTTGAGTTTGAGAGATTGGGACTACCCTGGGCAACATAGCGAGACCTAGTCTCAAAAAAACAAAAACAAAACAGAAGTTGTTTCTTGTTCTTTTTTTCTTAAGCTTCTTATCCTAACAAAACACTTTTTCCCTTCTGTATAAAAGCCTCTACAGTTTCTGGTATGTATCTTTATAAAATATTAGTATAATTTTGATATGGAACGATTTTATTATTTTTTAGCTTTTATATTTGGCTCTTTATGATAAAATCAATGCTTACTTTAGTGTCTTTTTTATTTTTTGATCACTGATTCTCAAAAAGCAATACATTTTTATCCAACTTTCTACTAAGGGCAATTGTTTTAAGGAGGTTTGGTTTTAAAAAAACAAAGCAATCTTGTAATTGTATAATTTTTGGACCAATTTCAATGTGAAATTTACTCTTAGTCCCAAAACTAGTTTAAACTTTCTACTAATTTGGAATACTACAGAAAAGTTGACTGACTTCATGAAACTGATGTCTAGAAAATATCAGAGCTGCAATATGAATTTTACTGTATTGAAGTAGGATGTAGAGCAAGGGTATCTCCTCACCATCAGCTGGGAAGTTGGTTAACTTCGTCATGCATTTGAAAACCATCGTTGTTAAACTGATTTTATGGAATCTTGTAGATCAACCCATGGACCTATTGATCTAGAAGATCAAGATGCTGAGGTAGCTGCTACATTTTGTGGCTTTAGTATCTGCATGAATAGCAGAAGTTTTGGTTCAAACTGGCCCATATGTAGTCAAAAGGAAGGAGTATACTATTTTCTTAAATGAGACCATATCTTCCTGCTGTTGAAAATTTTAGGAAACTTTTTAAGCTTGGGGATTATTACAAATGTTTAAGTCCATTTCCAATGTTAAAGTTAGAGACAGAAAAAGCAGTGAGTTCAGAAATACTCTAAATCTGACAGATTAGCTAAATCTAAGGACTGAGAACTCTTGGTGCTCTAACCATGACCTACATTCCCTTCCTGAAACATCTAACAATTATCTTCACTCTTAGAGAGTCATTCACTGGAATGCATCCTGGGAACAAGGAATGAATTATCTTTATCTCTTTATTCTAGGCAATTGTTAAAGAGACAGAAATCTTAATTGGGAGTCACTCCAGATTTGAAGACCATGATACAGTATTTTCCCCTTGCTTTGGTTACCAACCAGCTCATTCAAATTAAACATTGTTCCATTTTCAGCAGTTTGAGGGTCCTCTACACTGCTTTCCAGAGTGGCTGGACGAGTTTGCATTCCCATTAGCAGTGTAAGAGTGTTCCTTTTGCTCCACATCCATGCCAGCACTTCTTGTTTTGATATGGGCCATTTTTACTGGTGTAAAATGGTATCTCATTGTGGTTTTGATCTGCATTTCCCTATTAGTGATGTCCAGCATTTTTCATTATGCCTATTGGTCATTTGTGTTTCCTCCTTGACGTAGTATCTTCTTAGATCTCCCCATTTTTTCATTGGGTTTTTGCTTTGTTTTGAATTGTGTGAGTTCTTTGTGTACTTTGTGGATTTTTTTTATCAGAACCTTATCACTTGTATGGAAGATAAAAAAAATTCCCATTTGATTGGGTTTCTTTTTGCTTTGGTTAGTGTCTCTTTTGCTGTATAGAAGCTTTTTAATTTGATGTAGTCCCGTCTGTTTGTTTTCTTTCATTTTTTTAAGCATTTGTAGATATGTCCTGAAAGGGGTTAAAAAAGCTGTGTGGGGGCCACTCAAACTACTGAAAATGGAACTAATATTGGATCCAGCAATCCCAGTTCTGGGAGTCTACCCAAAGGACACCAAAACATAATGCATAAGAACACCTGTACTTGGATGTTTGTTGCAGCACCATTTATGATAACCAAGATATGGAAACAATTCAAATGCACAAAAACAGACAAATGGATCAGAATGTTGTTGTATATGTACATAATGGAATATTACTCAGCAATTACAAATGACAAATTTAAGGCATCTGTGATAACCAGAAAGAAAGGAAGAAATAAGGGATGATCACCAGTATGAGGGACGTAGGGAAAACAATCAAAAGGATAAGTAAAGTTTAAAACTGTCAACAGAACTGAAACATAGAGCAAGGGTGGGGGGTAAAATCAGAAGAGGAAGGGGCACAAGAGATTAAAATGATGGTTCATGGGGGATAAGATGGTGGGAGAACCCTGGGGAATATAGTAAAATACATGTGTGTAATCAAATAAATAAATAAAAGAAAAAAAATTAAACATTGTCTTGCCACTATCTTATACATTCACGTGCACATGGGTGCATGCATGTGAAGATGATTACATCGTCCTGCTGAGCTGAGCCTTTAAGATTATGAAATTCTTATCTTAAAAATAATTCTTTTCTTAAATTATATTTTTTTCTGATATTAATATAGTCTTACTTTTTTCTGCTATTTTTTGCATGGTGTATCTCTTCGATTTTACTTTCAATTTCTTTCTGTCTTTACATTTAGACTGTGTTTCTTGTAAATAAATATAGTTGGGGATCTGTTTTTTTTAATCTTGTCTGACAAATTGTTTACATTGGAATGTTTACTTATTTATATTTAATGTAATTACTGATATAGCTGCCACTAAATCTAACATCCTGCTATCTGCTTTCTGTTTGTCTCATTTATTCCTCATCAATTGAGTTAAGAGGAGTTGTAGTTTCCTAAAGGAAAATTAGGATTTTTCTAAAGAAGGGGACAAGATATTAGACAGGTAAAAATAGCAGTTTGTTTACAATGTCTATTGATAAAGCCACTCTTGGGCTAGGATTTTGGCTGAGATCTAGATTTGGGTTGGTTACAAAATGTTTGGGAATAGAGGACAATTAGAAGGAGCTACTTTCTTCCTTGTGTCATTTTTCCAACTTGGATCTATAAAAGAACTTCCACTCCTTTATAACTATTGACTAGAGCTTATGACTATCTCTCCCTCTCACTGTTTCTGTACAGTGATTCACCTCTGCTGAAACTTTAAAAATAGACTGAGTATATGTAGTTTATACATGCCTTTCCCCACCATGATGTTACCACATGGCAAATACATGGAGTCTGGGCTTCTTGGTGTTTTTGTTCTGTTGGCAAATCAATCCAATCTGATGTGGTATAGGGTCAAAGTGACAGACAGTAGAAGCCGATTTGTGGTCACAGATCCAGGTTCTGTTCTCCAATCTAGCCTTACCAGTAATGAAGCTGATGTCTTTTGTCTCTGACTATGTTTTGAATATTTCAAATATAGATGGATGAAGAGACATGAGCTGCACGTCCTGAGTCGGTGTGGAGAAGTAAGAGGTACACTGAGCCTGGGATCAAGCAACCCATAGGAATCAGTACCAACAGGTAGATCACTCCCTTTCTCTGAGATCCAATTTTCCTGTTTACAAAGCAAGCAAGTGGCCCTTGGAGTGCTCTGTGTACAGATGTAGTGTGTTATGGTTATTACTGGGCAGAAAAAAATGAATCTTAAAAGAAATATGCAATTCAGGTTTTTAAAGAGAAGAGCTAGGAAGAAGTTAGCTGGGATGAAAGCTTCAAAAGAAGAGTTACCATGGTAAATATGAAGATTATAAAGAGGCAGAGTTGATTGTCCAGCTCAGGCATTTGCAAGCTGTTTCACCTTGACAACCATTTAAGTTTATGCACATAAAAGGATATAAAGGATTTAGAGATAATCAAATATAGGTGGAGTTTCACTGATGCATGTCTTGAAAAATTCTCTCCTAATCTATGAGCCTTACAAACTAATCTTAATAAAGATTCCAGGCAGGAAGATAAAAAATATCAGTATATATATATATATATATATATATATATATATATATATATATATATATATATATAAATTTCTATAATTCCTCTTAAGGAATGGCAAAGGAATAGGGTCATGAACTAACCACTTGTACTTATTTTTCTTGCCTGGAATCCTTATCTAAGAAACTTAGTAGCTTTTTTTCTTTAGATTCCATTTCATGAGTTTAGCCGTGTTGATATCTGTTTTTCCTAACCTTGTCCTAGCTTTGAGTCTGATTCTAGACTTAACATGTCATGCTTATCTATCAATAAGAAAGCAGAATCAAAGGTTACATATATCTCTTGAATCTCAGCTTTCATTTCTTGCATAATTATTCTGATCCTGCACCTAGGAACCTTGAGGGACCCACTGCAGTGGACCACACTCATGCACTGGTAAAGCTCTGACGATGTTGGTCATGCCTCTTCTTGTCTTCATAGCTTCACACAAAAGCTCTGACTTCTTAATCTACAACCCTACACTTTCGGTGCAGGATGAGGACAGGGCACCTGAAAGCTAGGTCTGCTAAGCCATTGCGAAATCCATGTCTCAGGTACTGAATTTGCTCTAGGTAATTCGGTGAAACTTCTTGGATCATACTGCTCTCCTCATGCACCAATTGATCAAGCAAGTAATTGGAAAGTGTACAAGACTGAAAAGAGCTGTGAAAATACACTGCTGATATATATAATTACCTCTAACCCAATAAAGGGTTTCCATCACTTTTGAAAACCTCTTCCATGCCTACCACAGATTGGGGGGGGTCAGTGTTAGATGAGGAATTTAAGGATGGTGAATTTAAAACAAGCTGAGGCATGTACACAAGAGTAGCATCAAATACCTTTCGAAGAGGTCAAAGTATGACAAGTCATCGATAAATGCATGCGAACTGACAGCATAAATGTTCCACTTCACATACCTGTCTGCTTATGTTTGCAATTATTGATTGCCAAGTGATGGGCACTGATAATGGGGAGTAAACAACATCATTTTGCCCACATAGAGCTTACATCTTTGCAGAAGAGAATAAGAAACAAGTCATTGTGATTTAGTGTTATGATAGCAACAATATGAAAATAGGTATCAGGGGTAAGTACCCAGCTTAGAAGATTAGAAAAAGTTGTTTTGTTGTTGGTTTTTTTTTTTTTATGAAATCAAGACTTAAATTGAAATCTAGCAAGTGGGCAAGATCTAGTTGAATCTGGGAAGGAAGGGGTTGAGTAAAGTATTTAATGAAAAGGGAACAGTATTAGCAAAGTTCCAAGAGCATAATATTTTGTAGGAGTTGAAGGAAATTCAAGGTCATTAGAATGAGGTTAAGACTGAGGACTTGGATAGAATGAGGACTTGGATCTTTACTGTAAATGCTTGGACTCGAGTAAGTATTAGTATAAATTCAAGGGATAGGGGTTGGTAGGAGAAGTGAAGAAAGGGAGACCCCCATGTATAACCTAAATAAATGAGTCAATCATGGTATCATTTATTAAGGGAAAATTAGAATAGGCATGTAGCTGAGGGGGAAGCTGTTAAGTTCTGTATTACACAGATATGTAGAAGTTGAGAGGCTTGTGAGACATGGAAATAATCAGAACATGTCAAAGTCAGATTTGTTTGAGTTAGATATGTATGTATTCATTCACATGAATGAATGTAGGATTTTTAAAAAGTGATTCTGATAAAGGAATATTATCCAAAATATACAGAGCTCTTAAGACTTACTAGGAAAATAAATAGCCTAATGTAATAGATACCTCACCAAAGACATACAGATGGCAAATGAGCATGTGAAAGGTTATATTTCATTATATACAAAAATGAACTATCATTATGCACCCATTTGAATGACCAAAACCTGGAGCATTGACAATACCAAGTAGTGGTGAGGATATGGAGCAAGAGGACGCATTTGTTTTGGTGGAAATGGAAAATGGTACAGTTGCTATGGAAGACAGTTTGGTGGTTTCTTTCATTTTGACAAATTCATCACTAGGCAACTTCATCCTTGTACTAACATCATAGATTATAATTACACAAGCCTAGCCACCCAGATTATATGGTATAAGTTACTGGGAACACTGTCTGTATATGTAATCTATTGTTGGCCAAAAAGTCATTAATCAGTGCATGACTGTGAACGTACCCTTACAATACGATCCAGTAATCATGCTTTACTGTATATATACAAGAGTTAAAATTTTCTGTACACACAGAAACCTACACAATAATGTTTATAGCAGCTTCATTCATAATTGACAAAACTTGGTAACTACTAAGATTTTGAAAAAATTGTTTTCTTATTGTTGACTTTTAAGAGCTCTTTGTATATTTATGGATACAAATCTTTTTCCAGTGTGTGGTTTGAAAAGAATTTCTCTCTGTCTTTGACTTGGCGTTTTTCATTTCCTTAAAAATATTTTCCAGAGAGCAATGTTTACTTTTAATGAAGTCCAACTTATCAAGTTTTACTTTTATGGGTGGTACTTTTGACCTTGTCTCTAAAAACTCTTTGCTCAACCCAAATGAAGAGGAGCTTGCTTCTTTTTGTTTGTTTTTAACATTAACATGTACAAATTTTGCTGTTTTCCAAATCTTACTCAATAAAAAGTGCCACTTTCCTAAACAAGAAAAATAATAATAAACATGAAGAACCAGCTACCTGGATGGCAAACTTTAAGTCACTAATTTCATAAATAATATTGGGTCATTTCAAGTTCCCCTGCAAATACAATACTTGGAGTAAGTTGCATTTTTAAAATAATTACTTTGTTAAAATTGAATTTACACTGGTTTACAGCACTGTATGTAACTCAGTGATGTAGGCCACTACTAAGGCACCCACAGTGTTTCCACACAGTCTATTGGGTCACCTTCATACTTTATTCTCTGTCTTTCCCCTCTGGTAACCTTCATTCTACAAACAGATTTCTAGAATTTGTTACTGTTTTGATTTTAATTGAGTAGTATTTCATTCTGCATATATTCCTCCTCCTCCTCCTCCTCCTCCTCCT
>PVHY01028613.1:0-15049 GCA_004024945.1 Uropsilus gracilis | reverse complement strand
AAATTGCTGGCGAGGATGTGGAGAGAAAGGAACACTACTACACTGCTGGTGGCAATGTAAACTAGTTCAACCACTATGGAAAGGGGTATGGAGGACCCTCAAGCTAATGAAAATGGAACTACCATTTGACCCAGCAATTGCTCTTCTGGGAATCTACCCAAAAGAGACCTCAATGTGGGTACAAAAGGACACCTGTACCGGATGTTTACTGCAGCACAATTTATAATTGCAAGGTCATGGAAACAACCTAAATGCCCCCAAACAGAGGACTGGATGAAAAAATTGTGGTATATATACATGATGGAATATTACCCATCAATTAAAAATGACAAATTGGACGACTTCATAACAACATGGATGCATTTAGAAGAAATCATATTAGCAGAAACAAGCCATAAAGAAAAAGGCAGAAACCAAATGGTTTCACTAATGTAAGGGATATAGTGAAAAAATAAATAAATAAAAGCCTTGAGGAAAGTCAAAACAAGCTAAGCACCAAAATGAAACGCACAACTATGAACAGGAGGGAAAGGGGGGGAAGGGAGGGGAGGGAGGGGGGTGCAAACCCTTGAGATTACAAAGTTGTGAAATTTATATATAAATAAATAAATAAATGTTTAAAAAAAAAGAGGCACAAATTCTTAGGAACTTCTGTTTTTAGGGAAAAGGAGTAGTCGGACGCTTGGGGGGAGATCACTAGCCATCCTAGGATGCTAGACAGCTTTTAACAATGATTGAGACTAATAGTTCTTACATGTTACTGTGCATTAGAATCACCTGGAAGGCTTCTTCAACCATAGATCGCTCAGTTCCACCCCAGAGTTTCTGAATCAGTAGGTCTGGAATAGAGCTTGGGAATGTGCATTTCTAACAAGTTCATGGTGCGACTGAAGCTGCTGGTGGGAGGACTCCACTTTGGGAATCATTGACTTGAAACTGAA
The DNA here is from genome assembly GCA_004024945.1 of Uropsilus gracilis. NCBI lineage: Eukaryota > Metazoa > Chordata > Mammalia > Eulipotyphla > Talpidae > Uropsilus > Uropsilus gracilis. The sequence continues at coordinate 14,108 of PVHY01028613.1, read as the reverse complement.
GAAATGAAAGCTCAGAAAGATGGCATCAGCAGTCAGAGTCTCACAGGCAGCTGGTGGAGAGACAGAAAAGAACAAGAGGTAAGTGGGAAGTTTGACATAACATGCCTCTTGTGTACCTGCACTGGGAGGGGACAAATGATGCGAACACAAACTGAGGAATTTTGACCTGGTGGTGATGGCAGCAAGTAGGAGATGCCAGGGCATGACTTATAAGGACATAAAAAAAATTCCTTTCACAAGAGCTTCTTTCCCTCCATATTTATTCATCAAGAACACACTGGATAGTCAAGTAAGTCCATGCTTGACTTAGTTGACTTTAGACCTTTTGACATTTCTTTTAAATGATATAAAAAATGCTGCTACTTCACGCCTAAGCAAGCTGGGTTGATTTCAGATGCTCTGAAGCATTCGATCACTTTCAAACCTGAATGATTCCCTCCCCCCTCCTTTTCCGCCTAGCAGGAGTGGCCACTAATTGCTTTACTGCAGGCTAGGGAGCAAAACAACTTTGGCAGTATGCTGGGTTTACACAGTCTCCTTAGAGTTTTGCACCCTAGTTCTAAGTAAGCATGACTACACATGGGAGCTTCTGGAACCACCTTGTCTGGACCCTGACCCCACAGACCCTGCTTCAGTGTCCTGGCTTAGGTGCCACACACCAATATTTTCAAGACTTCCTGGGAGATTCCACAGTACAGCCAGAGTGAGGACGCCATAGTCTAGAAAATGCTTCTACATCTGCGCTCTCAGTAGGTTGGCAGATGGTAGAAAGTTAATTTAATACAATAGCTCTCCAACTTGAGCACTTATCAGACTCACTTCAAGGCTTCTTAAGGCACAGAGCGCTCTACCAGGAACACAAAAGAAAACTACCTGATTGTATTCTTGAAAAGATGCGGGAAAGGCAGAGAGGGTAAAGGAGGAGCGAGCAGGACAGTGGAAAACTGGGCTCTGTGTGGGGAGAAGCAGCCAGTGACAGGTCTAACACTAGAGTGTCCAAAGTGCTCTTAAAGTTAAAGGTGTTTTGTCGTAGGAGTTGAATTATTGGGGTTTTTACCCTTTTCCCATTGACCTTTATGACCAGTTGGTACCTGTGGTATTGCATGCTTACCATAATTGTACACCCCAGGCCCAATGGTGTGTGCAAGTGTGAATGGGTTCACCTGGGTCTGGGAGGAAAGGGTAAAAGGATTATGTAAGCCTGGGGCGGGGGTTGGGTGAGAAGAGAGAACACTAAGGGAGAGTGTGCCAAGAGAGAAAGAGAGAGAGAGAGGGGGGAGAGAAAGGTTCAGAGAGAGAGAGAGATTGAGAGATTCCTGGGGAACTGGGTTGTCTTACCTGCCTCCCAGCCCTTCTGACCCTGCCCTGCCCTGCCTTGCCTACACTTACAGAATATTAATGCTTCATTGAGGTTATTTGAGTTGCTTCAGTGGAAAGTCTACTAGATGCACACATACCTTAAGAAAAAGGGCTTGTGAGAAAAGCAAAGGACTCAGTTTCATGTTTGGGTATATGTGATCATAAACACTAAGGATTTTGGGATGTACTGTTGGAGCAGAAGGTAAGTTATTTCTGTTGATGCTGGACTTCAGAACTAGGAGAAAATAGGAACACATCCAAGACTGATGGGGGTTGGGTGGGGTTTTGGATTTCTATAGACTGTGGATTGGGGTGTGTATAAAAGATACAAACAGTGTCCAGTAATCTCATCTGGATCCCATAGGGTTATCTAATTTTGGTTAACTACCAGGTGACAAGTGAGAAAAACGTCCCAGGTAAGAGAAAGCCTCCCTTGTTGCACTCTCTGTCTTTGGACAGATCATTCTCACTGTGATCCTCACTATTCTGAAGCAATTGACCTTGAACATATAGGGGAATGTAGTGCCCAGTATGTGGTCTGCCTGTGAATCATTGTTGCTAAATGACAATGTCTGGGAATGAGGAAAGGGTTTAAACTTAGGAGCTGGATTCTTTTTCCCTATCATTTTTGGCCTTATTTGGTTTTTTAACCCATGTAGATAGTGATTTGAAATGTGAGTTCTGGAGTCAGACTGCCAAGATTTCTAATCCCAGCTTTACCATATTTAGCTGTGGTAACTTGAGCGAGAAATTTAGTTTTCTGCTTCAGCCTGAGTCTAACAGGAAAGAGACCGTACATTCAAAGAATTTAACTGAAGAAAGTTTAACAAAGGGATTATTGTCAGACATGTGGGAAGGTTAAGCTAACCAAGGAGGGGTGTTGAAGCAGGGCAGGGGTTAGAGAAGGAACAGATTTACTCCAAGCTGCCTCCAACTTGTATGAAGGGACAAGAGGAAGGAGCAGACTTACTCCAACACAGAGGCTTAAGCTGTGGGACAGTCCTTAGAAGACGAGCAAGCCCTGCCCAAAATGGCCTGGTAGGAAAGGAGGAGAGGGATATATGGGGGAACACTCTCTTGTTCTGATTTCTCATCTTAAGTTGGTGCCTCCGTGACTTGATAGGAATACAGGGCAAAATGGTCTTGATGACGCAGGCTCAGAGGCCAATCTCTCAGGAATGTAGAGTCAAAGCCAATATTACCAGTTCAGCTTCAATAAACCTTAACATTCACATCTGGAGATGAGGGGGGCTAACAGTAATGGCCTCTAGGGCCACTGCAGAGATTAAATCACATGACACAGATCCAGTTCAGAGTTCAGGGTACCTGGCTCCCACTCTATGCGACTGGCTCTTACTGTCTTTATTGAAAGATGCAGGGAGAGAAGTGGACATTAAGCCTGGTTCTAGGAGGCCCTTGCTTCCAGGTGGAGAAGACTGTCAGAGACTCTCCCGGGAGGCTTGTGTTTAGTGACACATGTAGATGCCTCATCACGACTGTGAGTAATATGCTAAGTCAGAGGACTAGCAGCGCTCCTGTTCCTTAGTCTCATTTTTAACCTTATTGATATTCAACTTGTCAAGCTAGATGAAGACTCAGTCTGTCTGGTGGAGTTCACCAGTCTTACGTGCAGCCTCAAGTTCTCTGGAGTGAGCAGGTGCAGGGGTGGAGACAGATAACCACATTTATGAAGGGTCAACACTGAGCCTGGAGCACACATTCAGGCGGTGGTGGCTTTCAGCTGCCCTGCATGGTGCTCCTCATGTTCGTTTTGCTTTCATAAGGGACCCTCTCTGCCTCCAGTCATCCCCAGGTTGACCCAGAACCTGGCCTGGTCAATCACAATATCTTATTCTCTAGGATCTGAACTAATTCAGGAGCCAAGAGGTGGCAGCTTTAAAGAAACAAGATGTACAAAATTACCCCTTGGTCTTATTTGGGTCTAGAGTTTTCTGCAAGTTAAAATAAGCAACCAAAACAGAAAACCTTGGTTTAAGGCCATCAATCATCAGTCATGGACTTTTTATTTAACTCCTAGCTAAAGAAGCTGGTGGTGAAGGGCGTAGACTTTGGAGGCCAAAAATGTAACAAAAAATCTTATAAGCCCAGCTCCTCTTGCCTCACCTGCAGAATGGGGGTAACTATTATACCTTCTTGACCAGAGCTCAGGAACTGGTAGTTGTGTAGGAGTTGAAGTAGATCAGGGCATAGGGTAGGATCTCCCAGGAGAGAGTAAATGCGGTCATTTATGGAATTGCTTAGTACAGTCCTGGTACACGTTTAGCTAATCATTTAGCCCTTAAATATGGTGGCCACTTTGATACCTATGTTTTTGAGAACCTAGAAACCATAGGTGTCTCTTGGAAGGGCATGAAGTACTGTGTGATCTCCATGAAAAATATCACTGAGATTTCAGATGCTCATCTTGACTCCCCAAATAGTCAAGGCCAGTTCTGAATAACTGCAGGAACCTGGAAACATACTTGTCAAGGAGGCATCAGTAGCATTCAGCCAAAGAATATGTGACTGATCAAAGGTGTCTCCATTATAGAATGAAGTATGTGCCCTGTTTGACCCCAGAAGGAAACAGGCCAGTGGGAGCTCAGTCCTTCTTGTGGTGCAGTGACCCTGAGAGAGGTGGGAATGGGTGGAACCAGATTTGGTCCCATGCTGGGCATATTCTGGTCTCACTGTCACACAAGGTTACCTCTCTGAGACCCAGTTCCTTCTCTGGCTCACATTTGGCTGGGAGTCTCATTGCTGCCCCGAAGCCCAAGAAGAGCCACGAACATCTGCTGTAAGCCTATCCCTGCTGTATAAATGGAACTCTTTTCTTTTTAAAAAGTACCTAGTGTTAAAAAGCGCTGTGTTTAGTCGAATTATTCTTAACATTATAGCTGCTATAATAGGAAAAAAGGAAATATAAAAGTGTTCCTACCACTCCTATAATCTGAATATTTCATTTTTCCAAGTTCCCTTCTGGTCCTTGCTCATCTGACTCTATGGTTTTTATGGAGCTGAAACCATAGCAGAAATCCCATTTTGAACCTTTACTTTGTTAATTTAGAAACCACACTTGTAGACTTTTAAATTGCCCTTGTTAAGAAAAATTAGTAAGTCTGCTCTAGATGCTCCCTTTTCTACTTTAAAAACTTTAAAAAGAAGACTGTGCATTTTCAAGGTTCTTGACTGATTGGAAAGCCCATGCTTTTAGAAGTTGCTTTTTGTTTCATGTGGAAAATTTGATTTTACTCTCCACTCTGTTTTCTTGTTCTTTGAAATTGGACCCAGAAGTTCCTAATCTAAGTAGCAGGGCCTGTGGTCTCTGCAAAGCACCATCAAGTTCTCCACGAGATGCTGTTTCCACAGTGCACCCTGAGCCTGCATCTCCCCCAGGTCACAGGGAGACACAAATGCTACAGACTGTTCTGGACCTGGAAGCTGCTACCAGGCGGTGGTGGCTCCATCAACGGCATGTCCACCAGACAGCCTTAAATGTCAGGCCACCAGAGAAAAGAGAGGGGACTCTGGGAGGCAGGTTCCAGATGGAGATACATTCTTGAACAAAGGCAGAAAGAAAAGACCCCCCCCTCCACCCCGAGGAAAAGGGGAAGGATTCCAAAAATGCAGGCAACTCCTCTGCCATCTGGCTGAACTGTCCTGTGCTTCTGGATTCAAAATACAGTTCAACTAAGTGAACAAAGTGTGTGCCCTGATGCGGTGCCCCATTGCTCCTACTGGCTCATGAGAACTTGTTTCCCCTCAGAAATGGTTATAGAGCTCAGAGTGACTGATTTTTGTGATGGTGAATTATGTCTAATTTATCTGAGGCAGTTCCAGTTTATGCCTGTTGTCCCCTCATTCTCAAAAGCATCAATAATATGGTACAAATGATATGGCCACCCGAACTTTGAAACACCCCAAGGAAGGTCTAGACCATCCAAGGTTGACTGAGAAAGCTGCCATTGTTTCGGGTGGAAATATCAGTGAGCCAAAGTTCAGAGACTTTAACCAAGGGCTGGTGCCACAGTGATGCCAGAGCATGAAGGCTGGTGTCCTCTACCTCCCACCCCTGGGAACACAGCATGAGCTTGTGGAGTGTCTAGGGGGCAGAGCCACAGTCATGCAGGAAACTGGAGTGTTGACCACGATCAGCAGCACTTTGGATGATGGTTGGCCTCCATCTATTTCCCTTAAATGGAGAAAAGGGGCCTGTTAAGTCGCCAGAAAGACTGGATGGGGTGTAGACCACACATCTCTGTAGGGTGGTCCTCAACGCTGTGACTTGCAGTAGCTGCTGTGACCTCCAGAAAGAAGGGTATCATTCAAGTGAGAAAGCAGGCTACCTCTTCTGAGTCCATCTGTCCCAACCCCTGGGATCGTCAATGGAGACCTGGAGGAAGGAGTGGGAATGGGGATGGGACAGGAGACACGAGAAATGGAGAGAAGACAGATTTCTGATCAAGTCTCGTTTAATGTTGCTTTGTCTCGAGTTCATATACATTAGACATAGACATTCCAGACATTCCAGGATGGTCATCTCCAATCAATGCTTGCCACAAATACTAACTGTCCAATGGTCTAGTTTGCAACCATATATGGTCTCCTATGGACAGGGGCTTACACTTCTTTGAGTGCCCCTTACCTGTTCTGTTCGGGCCCATACTTGGCTAATGCAAGAGCCTATCAGGATGCAGCATACCTGGCCGATGCAAAAGCCTCATGGGTTTGCAGCAGACTGGCCTTGTCATAGGGGCTAATTTCTTAGCTCTCTACATCCATCTTCTTTCCATGTTCATCTATCTACTCTTGCCCAGGTCTGGCTGGCCTCACCTGCCCTTGGCTTCACTTCACACCCCTCCTTTTGTCTCCGATTGGCTTTTCCAGATCAGAGGCATGAAAAGATCCCGACCCCAAGCAAGAGTGCTGCTTCATCAGGGAAGTGGGGAAGCTGAGCAGGTGCGTGCACAGCTGGTGTCTGGGAGCCCTTTGGGCAGTGTCCGTCTCTGGTTTTGCTGATCCTATGCTTTGCAGGAGACAACACCGACAGCCTTTTAGACACACAAAATCATCAGAGCAGCCTGTTGTGCTTTTGGCTGGGGTTGGGGTCTGGAAGCTATTTTGTCAGGCACAGCAAGTTTCTGCTGTTCTGCTTCCCACAGCACCGCATCACCCAGCACACGCCATCTCCCCTACCCACACTCTGAGACTTTGCCCTTTAAAATATCTCCCCAAGGAGTAGGAAGTGCCTCCTCGGACCGTGTTGGCTGATGTGGTTTTTGATTTGGGAAAGAGGGTGAGGAGTCATGGAAGCGTCACTTCTGGGATGTCAGTGTCTCCTTGGAAGAGTCCTAATTAAGGATTCAGAATGATTGACAGGTGGTGGAAGCTCACAAAAAGTGCTTTTGACATGCCACAGAAGTCAATGTCTGAGTTGCAAAAAAATTGGCAATTGGAGACCTTGAAAAACCTTTGCAGGTGATACTATAATTTTGTTCCTTAGCTACATATTTATAAAAAGACTGAAATGGCTGATAAATGAACCCTGCTTTGACATGCTTTGACTTTCTTAAGTGGGGGTATAATATAACTTGGTAGCAAATTTATTATGTTAAGTTTAATGGAGTTTGTTTTCTATACTGTACAATCTTGCTGACGTATAGCTTCTAAATATTCTCATTTGGGCTTAGCAATCTGTGCACAGGGAGGTCTGGTGTACTGCTGAGGATGATGGGTTTAAAAGAATGCAAACCTCTACCCCCCCCACCTCCCAAACAAAGGAATGGAGACAGAAAATTAGCACATATAATGGTCACCCTCTGCTCTGTTTTTGTACATGTTATATCCATTTTGGGTTAAAAATGAGGTAACGTTCCTTTTACTATTCCAATTACATGATTTAATTTATAATTATAATCATGTAAATTGAAATTGCATCTGATATTCTAAGACAAGTTTTCTCCCCAGCCTCACCACTTGTCTGTCTTCCTCAGCTTCAGTTACCTCATCTTTACAATGGGGATACTAGTAATATACACTTCATAAGGTTGTTCTGGTTAGATAAAGAAAATGTATGTTAAAATCAGCAAAGTCACTGCTGCATAGGAAGTGGTAATAAATGTAATGCTCTCTCTCAAGCACAGTAGGGTGATTCTGGTTACATGTGCTTAGAGGACAAAAAATCTCCCAGAATTCACGTTAAATCTTCATCCAAGCACAGGGGTTCTTCAGCGGTTGTTGCTTTGGTGCCACAAGGTGTCGCTGATGGTGCCAAGGGCCAGATCGATTCTCTGGGGGCTTCAGTGTGAGAAGGAAGCTCACTGGTTGGGCAACGGGTCTCCAGTTATAGGAAATAGAGGCGAATGTCTCTTCCCTTTGATGTATTCCACTGTGGTAGTTCCGTGATGCTCTAGGCCTGTGATCCAAAGGCTACAGTAGCTTTTTTAGCAGCACCATTTAAAAGAACTTTCTGTGTAATGGAAGAATTCTGTATCTGTGTGGTTTAGTATGGTAGCCATTAGCCCCATGGGGTTATGAGTACTTGATTACTTTTTTCTTTCATTTAAGAAATATCTGCTGCTTTCCCACTCCAACTTTTATATATAACCTGTACATAATATTGTGTAAATTTAAAATGATTTAATAGACACATATATTGCAAAATGATCACTGTCGTAAGTTTTGTTAATATATCTATCACCTCATATATATATATATATATATATTTTGTGATGAAACATTTAAGATTTACTCTGTTGGTAACCTTCAAGTATGTAAAATAGTGTTGTTAATTATAGTCATGTTGCTGTATTCAAACTCCTAGAACTGATTTAACCCGATAACTGAAAGTTCATACCTTTTAATCAACATCTCAGTATTTTCTTCACCCTCTAACCTCTGGCAACCATCATTCTATTATTTGTTTTTATGAGTTCAGGATTTTCTTTTTTTCAGATTTCACATATAAATGAGTTCATACATATGTCTGACTTTTATTTAGTTATATCCCCAATTTCAAGCATGCTGTCATAAATTGTGGGATTTCCTTAGATTTTAATGACTGAATACTATCTGAATGTGTATATATATTAATAAGTAGATATACATCTTATCTAGTAATAGATTCATCCATCTATCCATCTGTGAGCAGATTATTTTGTGTTTGGCAACTGTGAATAATACTGCAATGAAAATGGGGATTTAGGTTATTCTTTAAGTAGTGTATTCGTTTCTTTTAGATATATACCTAAACTGCTGGATCTTTTGGTCATGTGATTTTTCATTTTTTAATGAAACTCCATCCTGTTTTCCATTGTAGCTGTGCTTATATTTCCACCAATAGTACACCAACCTTCCCTTTTTCCACTTCCTCATCAACACTTAACTCTTCTTTTTTGTTGAAAGCCTTCCCAACAAAGACTAAGTGACTAAGTGTGGCTTGATTTGCACTTCCTGATGATTACTGATGTTGATTTTCTTTTCATATACCCATTGGCCATTGTATGTCTTCTTTGGAAAAATGTCTACTTTTCCCATTAAAATTTTTTGAATTTTTTATTAAGTTGTATGAGTTCCTCATATATTTTGGATATTAATCTTTATCAGATATGATTTGCAAATATTTCCCCCATTCTATAGGTTGTTTTTTTTTTTATGTTGCAGAAACTTTTTAGTTTGATGTGATCATGCTTGTTTAATTATATCTTTGCTACATATGTTTTGGTGTCATATCCAGAACGTTGTCAAAGCCAGTGTTAATGAATTTTTTCTCCCATGTTTTCTTCTAGGAGTTGTGGTTCCAGGTATTTGGCCATTTTTATGAATCACTCATGTAATAAAATCCTACTAAGCACTTGGAATGTGGCTAGTTGATTGTGGAACTAAATTTCAAGAGTTGGTTTCATTTAATTAATTTAAATTAATTTATTTATTTTTAAAAATTTTTAAATTTTATTTCTAAATTCTTTTAAATTCTTACATAAGTAAATAAGGTAAATGGTTACTGGCATGTCTTTCCTCCTCTACCCCCCACCCCCTTGTGTTCACTCAATCTCCACTCTCATTGTTCTTTTTTTGGTTTATGTTGAGTTCAATGGTCCCTTGGTCTCTTTTTCTGTGGCTGTGTCCATTTATCAGATGAGGGACTGTGTTCCAGGGCCATGGCACCTTGTGCTTGATGGTTTGTAGTCCTTAGCTTTGTATCGGGCAGTCAGTCCATGCTCATTTGGGGTCTCTAGGTGTCTTCTATTTGCTGGATCCAGTACGCTCTCCTTGCCATTCTGCTATCTCTGCACCTCATTTATGTGACCTCTGGCTTTGGGGATCCTTTCCCCCAGCCATTGTCAGTGAGGAGGTTTCTTGATGAGGGCAGGCATCCACTGATGGACCTTGCAGGTCATCTCCTCTCTGTCCATTCACAGATTTGCTGTGGAGCCAATGCTCTGACTCTGCAGGCCTCCTCTCCCAAGGCTTGTGGATGGGGGTAGCCGTGTTTCCTTGGGTGGCAAGTTCCTCATGGGGTTTTGATTTATCAGCTTCCGGTGAAGCCATAGATGAAGGTCTGATAGGTCTTTACCTCAGTTGTTTCTCCATTCCAGCTTCTACTATCTTTCTGAATGATCCTTGTTCTGAGTCTCACACACGTGTTTGCGCAGGCTCTTTTCTGGCCCCTCATCAGTTCTATGTCGCTGTGTGCATGTTTATGCTATTAGTCCTCCTGTGAGCTAAGTGGAGTCAGGGTGAAGCAGCAACGGTATCATCCCCACCCCCGCTATCCCTGTATTAAGGATGGATCAAGTCTTTCCCATGTGCCGGTCAGGTACGGGGGTCCTGGCCTGCCCCTGCATCCCCCTTACCCGCGAGGTCAACGGCAGAGGGGCCCAGTGGGTGCTGTATGGTTGCTGAGTGGGTGTAACCACTGGCCTAGGTTCTCCAGCAGCTGCGGGCACCTGCCGATCAGGGCAGGCGCAGATCCCACGTCAATTAATTTAAATTTATATAGTTGCATGCTATGTCTGAAATCAGCGCTCTGTCAAAACCAAAGAATCATTTTAGTTCTTTATGCAATGACTTTCTGGGGCTCGAGCTTGGGTTTCAGATACCTGACAGACAGGACAGGAAGCAGTGGGAGAATCTAGCAACGCAGAGATGCTGCAGCGCATCTGCCTCATTGGCACCACCATGGCACTTCTCTCTCAGCAGTTCCAAGTCACTCTCCACTCTGCACAAGAATGGAGGAAGTCCCTCTTGCCACCATCCTAGTGCCTATCTCATTTCCTGCTCTAGGGTGCCTATCAGACAAAATTCCAAATGCTTTGGTCTCATGGTCCTTAATAGACAATAAAATAAAACCACCTAAGGTGGGTGCATTTTCTAGGTCCAGGCTGCTCAGTTTTGTTCATCGTCATATTATTACAATACAATCCCATTAAGCTTTACACCAACACTATGAGGTAGCTATTTGCCTTAACCGGCCTTTTGTGAATGCAGAGTATAATATACTTTTGCAAATAGCTTTCTTGGTAGTGGAATTGGAAGAAGCAGATGTACTGAAAAGGAGTGAAGAAGGAAGGAAAGAGAGCAGTGATGCTTTGATATATGTTTATCAACCAACTCTCTTAACCTTAACTTGTGGCATCTAACATTTCCTATGGCCAATTTCAATGTGAAATCACTGCATGCTGAGTTGGGAAGAGCTGAGTCCAGTCAGCACCCTGAATCATCACGATTCATGTGAGCATTCCACTGAGGGAGGCCAACAATGAAGTATTAAGGAGTGGACCACTGCTGTTAGCCACTGCTACTCAACCCTGAAAACACTTCTGAGGACTGCTGGAAAGTGCATCTTTGAATTGACTTCTTAGGAGGGAGCATTTATCCATCAGTATCCCTCCCACAATGGTCAGTGTTAGTCACATAGGCATTAGCTTCTCTTGGCATGCTGAATAGATTTCATTGCATGCTTCAGTAGCTTCAAAGAAGTTCTGAAGCAGGATTGAGAAGTAAGAGAGACCCAAAACAGACTTCCTGCAGGGAGTTTGTGAGGTCTGTATGGAATCAATCACTGTGACAGCAGTAAGTATGAGAAAGGAAACTAAAAGGAAATAAAGTGTCTAAGACAGCCCACTCTTGCATTATCCATATTGGTTTGACTTCTTCTCTTGACCCTCACTCATGAACCCACTCTATCATGCAGTAAACTTCAAAGCCAAGTCAACTCTAATATCTGTGAATACTTCCACAGAGATTAGTAGAACATGCTATGGTCTCTACTGCAGCAGTTATTTTACAGGTCATATTTTACAGTTCATAATTCATATCTTTCACTTTATCTCACTCTCAGCCAGCTTTCATTTGGAGCAGGTTGTCTGCCTGGTAGAATAACTCATACATTTAACCTGAAGAACTGAGTCTTTATCTGACTTGCTTTTTTTTTTTTTTTTGGCTTTAATTTTTCAATTATTTAAAGTGAAATTTAAAAGTTTGAGGCAACACTGGGTTATAGGCTTTACATAATGTAGATAGATATTTGGTATTCAAGGCATCAGGATGGTTATTATAATTCTTGTTGACCACTATGATATGCTTGCCTCTGACACTTAGTGTTGCTGTTGCCATTCGAGAATTCTCTAGGATCCAATTTGACGGAACCCAGCTCAATGGCACATTCTTCTATTTTCAGAACTGACATTCAGAGAAAAGCTAAATCAAGTTTTTCAGATTTCTCAGGGTCTCTTTCATAAACACATTCTTTATTGGTGTCATGAAGGGTGTGTCTCTCGTCCTCCTGGGTTATAGTCTCTTGGTGGATTTTCAAGTCTCGTACAAGCATTGTCTCTACCATCCCCATCCTTGGAGCCTTTAGATCCTATCAGCCTTCTGTTCTAACATCTCTACCTCACTTACTGGAGGATATTTTTTCAGAAAAAGTTTCAAAAACCACTCCAGTGGTGCATTAGAACCAGCTTCAGGTGTGTTCAAACCAGGATCCTGCCAGACTGTTGACCACTGAGGAACAGGAAAGTATGATATGACTTGTTCATACCAACAGTCTTTTTTAAAATTTATTTATATGTAACTTTCACATCTTTGCAATCCCAGGGATTTGCCCGCCCCCGCCCTTCCCCCCCTTCCCTTCTGTCCATTGTTGTGTGCTTCAGTTTGGTGCTCAGCCTGTTTTGTCTTTTCCTCATGGCTTTTATTTATTTATTTTTTTCTTCAATATGTCCCATATATTAGTGAGACCATTTGACTTCTGTCTTTCTCTTTTTGACTTGTTTCTGCTAGTATGATTCCTTCTAAGTACATCCATGTTGTCAAGAAGTCATCTAATTTGTCAATCTTAATTGATCAGTAGTATTCCATTGTGTATAAATACCACATTTTTTTCAACCGGTCATCTGTTTTGGGACACTTGGGTTGCTTCCATGTCCTTGCAATTATAAATAGTGCTGCGGTAAACATCCGGGCACAGGTGTCCCTTTGTACCCACATTGAGGTCTCTTTTGGGTAGATTCCCAAGAGAGCAATTGCTGGGTCAAATGGTAGATCCATTTTCATTAATTTGTGGGTCTTCCACACAGCTTTCCATAGAGGTTGGACCAATTTACACTCCCACCAGCAGTGTAAGAGTGTTCCTTTTTCTCCACATCCTCGCCAGCATTTGTTATTGCCTGTTCTTTGAATGTGGGCCATTCTTACTGGTGTAAGGTGGTATCTCATTGTGGTTTTGATTTGCATTTCCCTTATTGCTAGTGATAATGAGCAATTTTTCATGTGTCTGTTGGCCATTTGTATTTCCTCTTTGGAGAAGTGTCTTTTTAGTTCTCCCCTTTTTTTGATTGGGCTTTATATTTTGCTTTTGTTTTGTTGTGTGAGTTCTTTGTGGATCTTCGTTATTAAACCCTTATCACTATTGTGAAGGGCAAAATTTTTTTCCCATTCGGTTGGGCTTGTTTTAGTATTTTTTGTTGTTTCTTTTGCTGTACAGAAGCTTTTTAGTTTGATATAGTCACATCTGTTTATGTTTTCTTTCATTTTTTGCCATCTGTAGATGCTTTCAGAAAGGGATTTCTGAATTGTAATTCCTGAAAGGTTTTACCCAAGTTTTCCTCTATGTATATTATGGTTTCAGGTCTGACCTCTAAGTCTTTTATCTATTTTGAGTTGATTTTTGTACATGGTGTGAGGGAGCTGTCTTGGTCCATTTTCTTGCATATCTTAGTCCAATTTTCCCGGCACCATTTATTGAATAGGCTATCTTTGTTCCAGTGTAAGTTTTTCACTCCTTTGTCAAAGATTAATTGACTGTATATGTGTGGTTTTATTTCAGGGCACTCAATTCTGTTCCATTGGTCTGGTTGTCTGTTTTTGTACCAGTACCAAACTTTTTTAGTTATTATGGCTTTGTAGTATAGTTTGAAGTTTGGAATTGTAATACCTCCATTCTCTTTTTTTCTGGTCAGGAGGTTTTTTGATATTCGAGGCCTTTTATTATTCCATATGAATTTCATTAATTTTTGTTCTATCCCTTTAAAAAATGTCATTGGGATTTTTATTGGGATTGCATTGAATCTATAGATTGTCTTTGGTAAGATGGCCATTTTGATGATATTTATCCTTCCAACCCATGAGCAGGGAATGTCTTTCCATTTCGTTATGTCTTCTTCTATCTCTTTTAGTACTGTTCTAAAGTTTTTTTTTTTTTTTTTTTTTTTTTTTTTTTTTTTTTTTTTTTTTTTTTTTTTTTT
>PVHY01028612.1:0-15070 GCA_004024945.1 Uropsilus gracilis | reverse complement strand
GAACACTACTACACTGTTGGTGGGAATGTAAACTAGTCCAACCACTATGGAAAGCTGTTTGGAGGACCCTCAAGTTAATGAAAATGGAATTACCATTTGACCCAGCAATTGCTCTCTTGGGAATCTACCCAAAAGAGACCTATATGTGGGTACAAAGGGACACCTGCGCTCGGATGTTTACCGCAGCACAATTTATAATTGCAAGGACATGGAAGCAACCTAAATGCCCCAAAACAGATGGCTGGATGAAAAAAATGTGGTACATATACACAATGGAATATTACTCAGCAATTAAAAATGACAAATTTGATGAATTTATGGAAACCTAGATGTACCTAGAAGAAATCACTCTAGCAGAAACGAGCCAGACAGAAAGGGACAGAAACCAAATGGTTTCACTAATATATGGTCAACCAAATGAAACTGCACAAGGGGAGAATGGGGACCAGCTGGAGCGGGTGGGAAGGGGAGGTGGTGGGTGACCCCCAGGGACTCAAACGATGTGAAATATATATAAATAAATAAATTTTAAAAAAAAAGAGTCAGGCATAGTAAACACCCATGCTCTTTTAAAACATAGTGGAAAATTAAAGTGTTGTGACACTTTTGCTCAACAAATTTTATTTAGGCAACACTGTCAACAAATAAAAACAGGCTTTAAAAATTATTATTTTAAATGTACTTCAACAGAAGTATTTATTAAAATATTTTTTGCTTTTAATATTTTTATTGTTTCCAACTGTTTTAGAAATATTAGCCACTTAATCCTCAACTAGTCTGTGTGACTGGCAGTCTTATCCATTTGACATAAGAGGAAACTGAGGCACAGAGAGGCCATTCAACTTCTCCTAAGCCTCATACCTGGCAAGAAGAACAGCTGAGACTCATCTTTTCCAGAATCCATTCTCTTCTGATGGTGCTACTATCTTTCTCTTTACTCTCTTTCCAGGACAGTCTACGACTCTATGCAACTTTAAGTAACTCTCTAAAAGGCACATCCCTTGGCAGGGAGTGCAAACCAAAAGGCTATTACAGTTTTTCATCACATATGAATTTTTAAACCTAATTCATGCTATGGTCAAATTAAAATGTTTATCTTATTAGGGTGTCTCTCTTTTTGACTATCAGCTCTCACTGATTTTTAATGATGTGATTTCATTGCCAAAAAAGACTTCTACCAAATAAACAATAATTCAACACATTTACTTCCCAACAAGTTTTAAGAGAGTGCAGCTGCTTACCAGATTTGTTAGCAAGGACAGTTATCAGTGAAATGGAAAAAACTAGATGGTTGAGCAGGCCCTTTCTAACACTAATATTGTGGGTCACACATGTCTAGTTGGGAGTGCCTTTGTCAGCTTTCTAGCTTTATGAACAAACATATATGATCTGAGTAACCCATATAACAAATTTATATAAATGTGCCCATTCATTTCTTAATAGAGAAACAAAGAAAAAAGATATTTAAATAGAACCAAACCATTTCCCCTATTGGCAAAACATTTTCTTATGTGAACAAACAAAATCTCTTCTCTTTTTGTTATTCTTACAGTTTTCTTTTCAGATTTTAAGAAAAAATTGTTACAAGTTTTAGTAAAAATATAAAGTCCCATGTAACCTCACTTAAATCGAACTGTAACTTTCCTCACCTTCGAGAATTCTCACATGACCTTTGTCAACCAATCTCCTCCCCACCGTTATAGTTAACTATAACAAATAGATTAGTTTTTCAATGAACACATTTGCTTTTCAATTGTCAACAATACAGTGTGATGCAAAGTATCAGAAAAAAAAATAGTACTGCTTCTGAAAATGAAATGTTAGGTCTAATTTATACTGCAGTATCTAACAATATGAAATTGTATCTGATACTCAAAGAATAATATGCTGATTTCACTTGCTAACATAGCGATATTTAAAATAATCTGAAAAAAGAAAAAATAAATCCAGGGACCTGGAATTTCCAAGTTTTCTCACTAAGTGTCTGTGGAATCTTTCATGCTCTCCTTATCTCCCTCTCTTTCCTAATGCACAAGATGAAAGAATAGGGGCTAATGGCCAGTGAGAAGGGACACCTAGGTTAAATACTCTATGACCCTCTATTGTTTTCTTAGAGCACCACATTGAACACATTAAAAAATCAAAACAAAAAGCATTACTTTTTCAATAAAATTCTTTAGATTTCACAGACTTCTATGTGAGTGTTACAGAATAAGTTATCTATCCAAGAACACATTGCCTTCAAAGTCATTAGTGTAATCAGTACACATTTATAATTTCTATTCTATCACATGCCTCTTAAAAATAATGAGTGTTCTGATTGTGTATAGTAATAAAAGCTATATATCTCTGCATAGCTACATCAACGAAAGAACTTCTATTTGATGGCTTCAAACAGTTTGTTAATATGTCTCACAGCTGTGTGGGTTGAGCGGATTCAGCCCGGCAGTTCTCCCTGGGAGAGTCTCATGTGACTGGATCTGAAGTCACATGATTGCTCAGAGATCTTTGTTGGAGGTGGCTTGGGTAGAGCGACTGGAAGTGGTGAGGTATGTCTTATTTAGCTTTTGCACATGACTCAGTTCCTCACAGAATGCTGTTCTCAGGATACTTTGACTTTTTATTTGGTGGCTAGTTTCCTCCTACAGTCAGTGATGTAACTGGAAAAGTCAGAAACTTCTAGGTTTCTGTAGGCTTAGCTCAAAAGTTACAGACATCTCATCACTTTCTCCATAAGTTACTGGGAATCCCCAGATTCAACGGGAGGAAAATTAAACTCTATACCTTAATAGGAAATTTTTGCTGCCATTTTTGATCTACTACAATGAGATCTATATTTTCAGGTCCATAGTCTGAAGTTCTTTTCTATGCTTAACAAAATTTAATGCACAGCTTACCATTTAATAGCTAAGATATATATATATGAGTTAAAAGATCAGCTGTCTCATAATTTCTAGATGTGTAATTTTGATCAAGTCACTACATGTGTTAGAAACTTCAATTTTTTATGTGTAAAAATTGTCCTCTCTCCCCTTCAAAAGGATAATATATATCAGTACAATGACATATTTGAAAGTGCAAAGCTGAAAATATAAATATAAGGTAATATTGTGATTGTCATTAAAATAAAATTTTCTGCCCAAAAAAACCCATAAATGTCTTTTTTAAAAGTTGTTTAACTTTCTAAGACAGTTGTTGATATTTCACCTTTTTTTCTTTTGTCATGAAGGTCAGGTTCACAGAAAGTTCACCCCTAATCAATGATTTTGTGGAGCCTGCTGTATTCTTTTATAACACAAATATTAATTTCCTCTTGAAATATTCAAATTGTAGTCATCCACCTGTTGTTTGTTGTCTATACCCTAACTTTTTTTGTGGGGAGAGATTGAGTTTCTTTAGTGCTTTTAAGTAAATGGCATATATAGGTGTCAGACATTAAACAAATGTAGTTGAATGGATGAATTATTGAAAGGATAGCTGGCATTATTACTGTGGATCAATTTGGTATCCTCATTTTGAAATCTCTTTACCTTTTTGGCTCTAGCAACTTTCATTTATATTTAACTTGGCATGTTGAATATATTCAACTATGTATTACAGAATCATACTGAAAAGTCACTCCTGAAGTGACTCTTTTTCTCAATGTCCCCTCTCTGTGAACTCTTAGAGCTATGATAAAATCCCAGCAACTCTACTGAGCCATTTCTCAGAAATATTTCTCTTTTTTTCAGTTCTTATGGTGTCGTCTTAGTCAGAGATTCACATGATCTTTTTTCTGAACTATTACAAAAGCATTCTAGCCTCTCCATTTTGCCACAAGCATGAGCATCTTAAAACTATGGTGTTGTAATGCTATTCTGCATTTTGGGAAATCTGCGTGGTCACTAACATCTACAAGATGAGTTGCAGACTCTTAAATACTGTATTCCAGTTTTGCCCAAGTATAGTTTCTGTTCATCTTTTCTAGCAGCATAAACATCCAACATTCTGACAATGCAAGTCTTCTCAATTCACGTGAATGCTCCTTTCGTGGCCTTGCCAATATTTGAAGATCCTGTTAGAATACAGATTCTGATGCAGAGGTCCAAGCATGTGGCTTGAGACTGTGTATTTCCAGCAGTAACATAATGGGTCAAACCTCTTGGAGCAGCAAAGGTTCACTACTGAGTGAATAATGCCATTCCCTTCCACATGTCTGTGCCTCATTCTCTTATCCAGAATATTCTTTTCCTACCTTACTGTGGTGAATGTAACTATTCCAAAGAACAAGATCATGTACCATTTCTTAAAGCTTTCTTTCTACAGTTTGCAGGAAGAATTAATTGTTCATCTTGTTTCTTATAGTGCTTTCTTGTTGAATCTTATTTAATGGCACAAGTGTTTTTCTAAAGTGTGTGTTCTTTGAGGGCAGTGACAGTGTCATCACAATTTAGGTAGGAAATAAAAACTTATGCAAATTAATTACTAAATAATATGTTAATAATAGTGTGTAATACAATGTATAAAATAGAGCAAATTCACAAACCTATGGAAATACAGATGTAAATGAAGTAATTGTTGTTTATCAATTATGTCATAGTTTACTACACAATGTATATTGTAGTGGTATACAATATATCATTGTTGAAGTGGTTTTATGGAATTGTTTTAAAAAAATTACTACAGAAAAAATGCTGGCGATCAGAGATTTTTACTCTCTGTTGAAGAATTTGTTAGAATATAAATTAACTTTCTGAAAAATGTATAATATTTATTATCTAATTTGATGATCCAAACTCTGTACTGAATCAGAAGTGAAAATGTTAAAGTAATTACACTGAGATGTCATTTAATGAATGATCAATATGTAAAGCATTATTTCTGTAATCTTTTTTATTGCCCAATTTATCTATTTTATTGTTCATTTACTTACGCTATCTAGTTCTAAGATGAATTACAATATTTATCTCCCCTCTATTTTGTTCAAAATCTCCTATAAAGAAAGTCACAAAAGCTTTTCTTTAAAGAGAATTTTTATACTTGTTAAAGTGAACCTATTTGATTCTTACATACTTTGGATAATTTTCGTACAGTCTTCCCTTAATTATATCATTCACGTGTTTAAACAAGCATTGCTTTCTCACAGTCTAGATTCCTTCAACTTGATATTCCAGGGTGGCTGCAAAACTCAAATTGTGCTGTTTATAGTCTTTAGTGGCTATGGTCTTCTAAGCACAAAATTCTGACTTGGGAAGGCAAAGCCTTCACGATATCAATATTTGTATCACACAAACAGGTGGAAGAATAGATAACACCGCTGACAAAGGTCATTACAAGGCTTCAGTCACCCAACAGAAGCAAAGCTTATTTTTCATTATGACACTGCACAGTTTTGGCGCAAGTGTTAGTACATTACTATACTAGTTATAGAAATCTTTAAGAAAAACTTTGCAAAATGCTCCAAAGCATTCCCAGATTGTCAAATAAATCATATATTCCAACAAAGTAATGATACTTCTTAGCTGGAATTTGATCGTATTAGAGCACTTTTAGAATCAAATGTATATAAATTTACAATTTTCTACTTTCAAGAGGATCAAATAGTTTTGGTTTCAAACACAATGGCAATCCAAACATAGCCTGGGCCATTCTTAAAGTTATTAAGGATGACTGATTATCTGAAGAAAAAGGGAAAACTATTTCAAAAAGTTTCAGAAAAGAATGGCATTTTAAAAAATGAATCAATAGTTTGAGTTTGCTCTATAGCTTGATTTATAGTAAAATAAATTTTATTTCTGCAAGAGATAACAAAAAAGTACCTGCCTAATACTTTATCTTAGAATTTGGGATAGGGCTCGGGGTAGAGCAAAGTTGTCATGTCTTTAATGAGGGGGGGACAATTTCTTGGAGGCTTTAGTTTCAAAACCGATTTTCATTGAAAAGAAATGGGTATTGACTGATGACTGCTTTACTCACTGATATAAATACTAATATAGTGATTTGTTGGCAGAGCAAGCAAACTGTACTTGGTAAATGCTGTAACTTGCAGAGGGATTATGAAAACTGCAAATATAGCTCAGATGGGACTGTATTTCCACAGACAAAATGGAAATTTCCTTTCATGAATTTGGATTGTGCCAACCAGCACTGTGAATAAGCAGCATGGTTTTTTGAAACACAATACTTCAGCAACCATAAAAATAGCTCTCTATGCCATGCGGGTAGCTAGATTGGTGACAGTCACAGTATGGAAACCCCATTCCGCAACAACCATTTTAAAATTCCCATAGTTGTTCTTTGCAAGGACCGATATATTAAAAAATTATATGGGCTACCTAGTATAACACATGTAGATTTCTGTGTCTTGAGGTAAAAAATCCTGAGCTTTAATGATAGTGGATTTCACATTTACCTTTGCATCTAAGGAATGACAGCAAAGATCATTGTATATCCATAAAGAAGAGCATAGCGATTAAACATGGAAATCATCTGGTTAGATCCTGATTTGGGGAATATACTAAGGGCAGGAAGAGGAGAGAAATAACCCTAAAGCATGAAGAAAGTATATTCCCTCCATCCCAGGCAAAGGCAGTGGAGTGAGGACTTTTTGGTGCACAAATGATGTGGGAAACAGCAGTTGCCTATAGGATTGTGAGTGCTGGTTTGCACAAGTAACTACTAAGAAAAGAAAGGCTGAGAAGAAAAATGTGCTGCCTTATTTGTTTTACTAATTCATCTACTGAAATCATCATGGTACAGGAGAATAAAGAACTCAGTTAAGATGAAAATTTTGAAAGGAAACACTGTGTGTGCTTTGCAAGGAATAAGAGGAAGGCAGCAAGCAGAAATCATTACATGAGTCACTACTGGGGTTCCCAGAGAGGGTCATAAGCCAGAGGAGAGAAGAAAAGATCACAAAGAATAGCAATAAGACTTAACGAGAACAGAACAGAATATTCTCTGTTACCTCTAGTACTACAAAGAAATTTAAGAGATTGCGATAGCATGACACATTTACGTGTATATTTGGATTGCACCTTGATGCTTATTGCTTTCTGTTAAATTTCTTCCTCAAGTATCACACTCCTTTAAACAGGAATACTCTTTTAAATAGGAAGCTTTGACTTATAAAGTAGAAATTGCTTCATGATTGCTGAGTGAATCTTCCTGTGAAGTAAAAAATCAAAGTCCTCCAAAAATAAATCTAGTCTTTTGGGCCAGGGTCATCTTAACACCAGAATTAAATTATGCTAATATTAATTGAAATTCAAGATGATTGTCCTATATAATTCACTGTCATCTCCTTACTTCTTGCTGTTAGAAACTGCTAGAAACTTTTTTTATAGAGCACATTCAAATGCAGGGTTCATTATATAATAATGAACTAAATTACAGAGAAGATCTCATGACTATGTCAAATATTTGGTATTTGAACTTCTTTACAATAGCAATGGTAACAGTCAAATTGTCTGAGAAGGAATTTTGCTATATTGATCCCTTCCCCTCCTACCCACCCTGCATCCCACACTCCCCTACTCTCCCCACCCCAACTCCCATATTCTAATATTGACAGTCATGGCAAATACTAGAGGTATTCCAACTCCAGGTGATTTTTTAAAAAATAATTTTAATCATACAGGATACAAGTGGTCAAATTCTTCACTTTAATATCTCTAGCCCTAGCTATGTTATAATGAAAAGCTAATCCCAAGATTGGTAGGCCCCTAGTACTACTAATGGCCTCCATATGGGAACAAATACCCTGGACTGTTCATCATCTAATCTAAGTATGGAGTCTAGAGTAGACTCCTCCTATTAAGGGCAATGTTGTAGAAAGGGGGGACAAGATCATTTCTTTCTAGTACTGCCCTTCCTGAAGTATGTAATGACTGGAAAATGTTGCTTAAAGTCAATGATTTTAAAGAACAAAATACATAAAACCCAACAATGTTATGAGTCAGCAGTAGGAATGTTTCTTGTCAGTTACAGAATGTGCTGGAACGTCACCATTTCAAGAGTATATAATCCTATTGGACAATTTTTAGGGGGGTGGGGGGTGGTCTTAGCCCCCCCCTCCCAAACAGACCTCAAGATACTCAAGCTGCCAGTCCAGATTTCATTAGAGATTTAACATCACCACCTTTCACAGGGTTCATTCACGCTCAGTTGGGACAAATAATGGCTTAGCAGGAATTGGTTTACAATCCTGGTGGACTCCTGTAGAGCTACTAAGTTCAAAAATACTACTGGGATGGAAAGGTATGATAATCATGTGATTATCTTTTTTATTTTATCCATTCCATAGTCTTGTGTATAAAAATAAAAAATGCAGAGGGCTTAGACATCCCTTTATTGTAGCAAATTAAATCGGATTTAATGCCTGGTTGTGTGTCATCCAGCTCAGACCCATTTGTACAAGGCTGTGGAGTGACGGGTTGGTTCAGATGAATGAATAGCTTTCTCATTACTTCACCCCCATTCTGCTGTCTCTTTTCCTGTCCTTTGTATTATAATGGCGGACAGCTGTGGCAGTGAAGTGAATATTAACTAACCCCAGTGCCTCAGCAGATTGTGACTTTAATCCCTGCAAATACCACTAAAATAAAAATTTAATTACACTCAGAGTAGCTCTGTTAATGCCTGAAAAATATTTAACAATTAGTGGTTGGCTTAATTAAGCAAACTGCCTTTCACAAAGCAACCTGAAAAGTCCTCCCAAGCCCATCCCCCATACTTTTTTTTTATGCCTTAGACTAATTAGTCTGATGTAAGCTCACAGCACTTCATTTACTGTTACTGAGTCTGCTGCTTAGCTGATCTAGGCTCTGAGCTTAACAGGCTGTAATAGAAGGGGAAGTTGTAAAAAGAAAGAAATGAGGTTCACTGCACATAGCTACTTAATAAAAAATAATCCTTTTAATATACCACTAATCATTGTTGTTCAACTTCTCATTCATACATTCATATTCATAAGAGTATATTTACACATATATAAGAGAATGGTTATAGCTCAGTCACAGAGTTAGGTATGAAAGGTTCTGGAAAAGCCAAATAACAAATTAACAGAGAATAACTCCTATGAAAGAACTATTCTCTGTCCACAGAGAATAACTCCTATGAAAGAACTATTCTCTGTCCACACAGAACGGCAAACTACTTATATATAAATTTGGAAAGGACAGAGTCCAACTTTATTTGTGAACTACATAAACAAAATAAATAAAAACAAATGGAGAATGATAGAGAAGCTGCTAAAATGTAAATCTTATTCTTTGACTGACACATGATTCTACCTGACCTACTCCTCAGTTACGTATTCCTTCCCTCAAGCAAGCGTCAAATTTTATTGATGATCTCACTGTGACTTATGATATAAATACCTTATTGTAAACCTTTGCACAGATACCTATGGAATGTTTTAAAATGCCACGAAAGAGAGGCTTATAACACTGACTTGCTGAACTTCTTTTTCTACTTGAATTCTTAAGGAAGAGTTTGTCACTAAATAAGTGACAGAATAAAACACAGTACTTCTTCAGAAGCAGGTCGCTTACTCAGCAAGCTAAGAAGAGAAGCAAGAATTGTAATTTTCCCTTGGAGAAGGGAAGCAAGTCCCTGAGCTTCCAAGAAGCTTAGACTATGGCCTCAAACTCATATTTTACAGAAGAGAAAAGTGAAATGCAGAGTTCAAGTGAGTACCCACTTAAAGAACTACCAGAAGGTATGTAAAGCCCTTCTGTTCCCCTCCCCACCTCTATTCTCGCCATCTGATACGGGACAGGATTAGAGTAAGATGAATTATGTGATTTCACAAATTGCAGCAGAACAGAAACCACAGATTAAATGCTGAAGGGGGGTTTCTAGAAGCTTTGTGCTCTGATGCTGTGAAATACTAGGACATATGATAAACTTTGAGATTTGCTAAGCAAAAATTTAACGGATCTGCAAAAATGGTCTCTTGTTAACACACAAATCCAGGACAAAAATAAAAATCACAAATCTTGTATTTTACAACGCAAATCTCTGCTGCTGCAGATCAAATAAAGGTGTGTAGATGTCTATGTTTGAGATTCCTTCCTTCAGGATTTATACAATAATATTGAAAAAGATTAAGGTGACTTAGATGTGTGGGTTTTTGTTGTTTTCTTGTTTGTTTTTAAAGAATAACACAGGAAAACTTTTTTTTCCTGCTCCTAGGATTTTTGAGAGTTTTAGTACAAATGATGTTAATTTTCCAAACTAAAATTTTTTTAAAAGTAATTCTATTTTTTGGAATGTTTTCACCCTTACAGACTTCTTTCTCTATACTTTCATCCTACTCCTTATTTAAAACTAGTTCTTGGGTATTTTGGCTGTGTCTGAACTTAACAACCAAGGGGTGGGGTCATTTCATTATTCACATCTGCACATGTCTGAAAAGACATGTTACATACACTCACATCTAACTTGCCAGCTGTCTCCAACCCCATGCAATTTTGTAAATTTTTGCAATTGGCAGACTATTTCAAGTCTCATGGTTGGTTGAGGATGGAGATGAACTGCAGTTCAAAATACAGAAGGTGTATACATGGGTTATGACTGAGATACTTGTATTTTGACTGAAGAATTATGCAATAATGTCTGGTAGGTGAATAAATCCTTCAATGGCAGCAATTTACTCTTTCATAGTGGAGGAAATGGCATATTAAATTTCAAAATTGATCTTTGAAAAATGTGTATTTTTACTATAGGAACTAATAGAAAATTTTCATATGGGTTCTCCAGAAATAACTGTGTTATAATGGTATACTCAATTGTGTTTCAAATTTTTGTATCTGTTAGTCACATACACATATCTCTATTTCTTCTTGAATGTATGCTGCATAACTATTAACCAAATGTTGGTTCATCATCAAATTCTGTTTCTTCAGTGTGTTTTCTCATTCAAAAGCACATAATGATTCTCCTTAATGATACAAATAATCCACTTCTAATGGACTATTATACCTCTTTTCCATTCTTGAAAAGCATTATTGCTTTTAAGCTTTTAGTTAAATGCTATGCAATTTCGACATAGTATAATATACTTAATTGATCTTTAAGTTGCTCCGTAAAAGAGGCAGCAAGTATTAAAATTAAAGAAAAAACTTGTCAAATTCAAGTCACTTCAATTCAGTTGTCAAAACTTTTCATGTGAGAAATTAATGGAAATGCTCTTCTATTTCAAGTAAGCAAATTTGTGGCATGGCATTCTCTTTGACTCTGAAAATCATGCAAAAATAAAAACCTTTTCTGTGCTTGTTTTCAATTTGGAAAATGTCAGTTGTATCTATAAAATGGTCACTGAACCTCATCATCTTCGCTAATAGGGAAAGAACTGCTCTTTTCGAAGGTACATAAAATCTTTCATATTTCCAAAGAACCACTTTTTGCTTTTCAGCAAGAAATGTATCAAATATTGAGCTGGTTATATAAACATACAACATCATCTCTTCCCTACACACTCACATCCCCACATATATCACCTCTTCCCCAACCCTCAGACACTAATGCCTTAAAGAAAAAGACAATGCATTCTTAAGTGATTTTTTTAACTCACTTTAAAAAGACAATGCATTCTTAAGTGAGTTATTTTGTGTTCAATTTAAATTTCAAGACATTCTGTTTAAATATATTATATCATCATAGTACAGTGAAAATATCTTAAATTAATAAAGACCTACTGCTAAAGTAAATAATGCCTTAAATTCTGACTCTTACAAAGATGCAATATTACTTTGAAAAAAACACAAAGAGCCTAACGTTCCTTACTTTAGACAGGTATATTTCACTGCTTGTAGTTATTAATGGAATTATTAACCTTTCCTTAAACATTTTCAGAGCTGGAGATTCTATCACTAGCAGTCTCTCAGAATCTTGAAAAGCCTTTCTTAAGTTCATTTGAAACTTCCCTACTTCTGTTCTATCAGACTTTACAATGTGACCAGGAACAGCTGTTTAGGACTTCCATGAACAACAGTTACTGAGTTACCTCCTTCTATTCTAGGCTGAACACTTAGCTTCACCTCTTAGTTTCAGACCTTGACTTCTTCCCAAGTCTCAGATGGTCTATCCTTAAGTGGGTCTTTCCCTACAAAATTCAAACTCTCTCTTGTGTTCTCACTCCATAAACTACAGAGAGTCTAGTCTTTTACAAAATCTTGTTTGCCACTGATAATATGAATCTTTCTGTGGAATGAATGGTTCTATTGATTTCTTTAGTTCTACTCATACAAACTCAGTCAGAGTGATCCCCTTTTCACTTTTAAAAGCTTCCCAGCTTTATACCACTGTCCCTTCAGAATACAATAGGCCAACACATTCAGATGCTAGTCTCCATTTAACCTTTCTCCTTTTAACCTTCTAAGATTTAAGATAAAATTCAGGTAGTATTTCCAAATTCCTGACAGAGCTCTCCAGAATTCTGAAACAAGAAACCAGAATTCCCTGAAATTCTCAGATAGCCCTGGAATCATAAGCTTTACTCAAAAATTTTACTTTTTCTCTTTTTCATGATATATTTTCCTATGACAATGATGCCCTATAAACCATTTTTATATAAACTCTCAGAGATTTCACATAAATAATAATAAGAAAAGTATGGGTTAACAGGATTATATCATTCAGTATAATGTAAATGTGATCTCTACTGTATATCAACATTTTATGGATGGACACACTAAAGAATATGACAGTCACATGAAATAAATGACAAATGTCATGTAAGCAACTAAAAGATCATGTCACAAACTGAATAATCAGAAATCTTTCTTAAAACGAATAACATTAACTGCCCTAACACATAATCTTAATCTTTAATGATATTCTACTCCAAAGAATTTTATTTATTTTTTTCAACATTGTTGATTAATGGCTAAAAATATTTCCCTAATCTTCATTATTACTACTCCTTCAAAAATTAATTATCTTTATTGATGTGATTTAAATAAAGATTTGCATGTTTAATAATTTATTACAGTTGCTGGAATATACAAGTGAGGTCATCTGAGACCCACAGTAAAGTTTTGATTTTCTTCTTTTAATTGAAGTTTCACTGGCTCACATTCTTGTTAAGTGTTTTGGATTACCTGTTGTTCCATAATTCTCATTTCCTTTTTAATGATAAAAATATTTTGTTTAATTGTCATGTTTGATTTGATTTTTGTCAATGGTATTAATATTGCTTTTTGTTATTACATATTTTAAATTAGTTTCTAAATTTCTGTTGGAATATTCCAAAATAGCATCTTTTATTTGTATTTATTGTTCAGGTATTTACAAATAACTATATGATAACATATCCAATTCCCATGAAAAACCCAGGAAACATTATTGGATAGCATGTGAATCTAGAGTGGGATACAAAAAATGGTAACTTAAAGACTATTTTGGCTTTCAAAACGTATTTTTTATCATTCATAAATAATTGCATACTGTATACTATGTAACTTTGTTAATATTTATATTACTGATAAAAACAACTCAGGACAGCTGTCAGAATCAGAAATACAGTAACACACATATTCAGTTACGAATAAAATGAATCACATCAGAATTATTTCTCTCCATTGTGCTCCTATCTGGATTCCTGGAAATTCCAAACTTAACCTTTATTTCCATGGCAGCATTTCCTGTTTGTACTTTCTACTCTATATCGGTGATTTCTTCTAACCAATGTCTCTATGTTGACTGTAAAGCTTTTAATCTTATAGGGGAGTCATAATGCTTTTTCTCTGTTTTCCTAATTTTTTTCAGCATTCCAGAGAGCAAAAGTATATACATTTTCTGAGGTATGTTAGGAAAGTATTTCCATATATGAGAAAAATAAATCCAAGTCACTGTCTTACTCCTTTTGAAACTGTAATACATTGTTGGTGGTAGATTTTTTTTTATTTCTTCCCAAATTTTAAAATATGATTATTAGAAAGTATAAAAAGCCTCCAGGCATTTATCACAGAGATTTAACAATGACCAAAATATGACCAATTCCTTTAATTTACATACCTACCCAGTCCTCCCATCCTTACCTCTTGGGTTATCTAAAGTAAGTCATAGACATGACATCATTTTATTTCTATATAGTCTGGTATAAAATTTCAAAAGTAAAGACTTTTGAAAAATACAACTATAAAGAAAAGTACTGGCATAGAAAGGGCAGACATATAGATTAATGGAATAGAATTCAGATTCCAGGAAAAAAATTCACATATATTTACTGTCAATTGATTTTGAGAAGGATGCCAAGACAATAGAGAATAATCCTTTTCAACAAATGGTGCTAGATAACTGAGTATTCACATGCAATGAAGCTGGATTTCTGCACACATATTTTTTTAAAATGTACTCAAAATTATTTAGATCTCAACCAAAGATTTAGGTGGAGAGCTAAAACTATACAATACTAAGTGCAAAATTTTGTGATCATGTAGTAAACAATGCTTTCATAAACATAACAACAAAAATCACAAGTAAACTGGAGGTAGGGGTGGGAGGGACAAAAATAGATAAATTGAGCTTTTACACAATGATAATATTTGTTCTTCAAAGGAAACCATTAAAAAAGTAAACAACCCACCTAATGGGAAAACATTTTAAAACCATATAAAAGCTATGGATGGACCTAGTATCCAAAATACATAAAGACATTCTATTTCAACAACCAATAAAAGACAACTAACTCAACTACAAATGGACATTGACTGTCCACTTAAAAAATCATATAGAAATGACCTAGAATCTCATGGAAACATATTTAATTCCAGTATAAGCCCTATTGCATCATAAGGAAAATCACCAGCTGAGAAGATAAACCGCCTTCCTTCAATTGTAACCCCCATCACTTTGTTGTCTATAGATCGTTTGTAAGTTACATAGTATACCTCAGTTTCCTCATGTGTAAAAAGAAAATAATAACATAAATCACTTAAAAGGTGCACAAAATGCTTTCAACACTGTCTAGCACACAGCGAAACAGTAGATATATAAGCTTTCTTTTTTTTTTATTGTAGTTTTATTTTGTTCTTTGGGTTACAACCACTCTGTTATATATTTTCCCCCCCTCCCTCCTCCCTCC